>JANRMT010062798.1:16746032-16885056 GCA_026402145.1 Polypterus bichir lapradei
AATTAAATAATGGTTAAGTATTAACAAAACAAGCATAGAAATAATTGTTAGAAGAAACAGGAAAATGAACAGGTGATATTTTGCATACAAGAGAAAACCATTCAGTATGTCACCCAGACATTTCTTAAAGGTTCCAAGGTTTCTGATTCGGCTACTTGGCTTAATAGTTTATTCCAGATTACCACAACTCTGTATGAAGAAGTGCTTCTAGGCTTCAGTATTAAGTGTGCTTCCTCTTCAATTTTCACTGGCATCCTTGAGTGTGCAATTTGCCATTTAGCCGAAAGAATTCTGCTGGATCTACTTTATTAGTGCCTTTGAGAAATTTGAAGTCCTGGATTGGGTCCCCCCACATATTCCCCTCTGCTTGAGACTAAACGGGAGCCTGTCAGAACAGAACATGTCCTTTCCTGGAAAGCACTTGGTCACTCTGCTCTTGAAGTACTGCTGTATCTTTTTTTTTTTTTTTGGTAGCATTGTGACCTGAACTGCACACAATAGTCCAGACATGGTCTCATCATTAACTTACATAGCCTGAGAAGAACATCCCTCAATGTTTTATTTGCCTTTTTAATCACTTTTGCACAATTGCTTAGTCAATGACAATGCTCTATCAAGGTAAACCCCTAAAGGGTGTTCCCGTAGGACAGTGGTCTCCCAAATTTAATTATAATTGGTGATCCTTTTGCCCATGTGTACCACTTCTCAGTTTAAAGTACATTTTCCAAGTGTTTGCCCAGTTCTGAAAATTGTCAAAGTTGTTTGGAATTGTTTTTGCTGCTTCCTCAGTATCTGCTATCACTCCAATTTTAGTATTATGTGCACAGTTTACTAACTACTCTGGAATTGATGTAATGAATAATAAATTAGAAAAAGTAGCAGTCCAGGGGCAGAGACCCCTGAGGGACTAAACTAATGACACGTGTAGCTTTCTCCTGTTACAGTGGATCTAAAAAATGTCTACACACTCCTGCTACAAATCACACATTTTATGTAACAAAGAAACCAAGCGAAATTCTGCCAGAACTTATTCCACCTTCTGTTATTGCAAAATTGCACTGTATACAAAGAAGGTAAAAACAAATCGGAAACTGTTCAGTGAGAAAGGAAAAAAAAAATCTAGACAAACTGGTGGCAATAGTATGCAGACCCCCTAAACTAATACTTAGTTGAAGCACCTTTTGATTTTATTATAGCACTCAGTCTTTTTGGGGACGAGTCTATCAGTTTGACATATCTGGACTTGGCAACATTTGCCCTACTTGCAAAAAATTTCTAGATCTGTCCAGTTACAAGGGAGCCCTCTCTGCATGCAGTTTGCGTGTTCTCCCTGTGTCTGTCTGAGTTTTCGCCAGGTGCTCCACTTTCCTCCCACAGTCCTAAGGGAGGCAGGGTAGGTGGATTGGCTCATGTGTGCTTGCCCTGCAATGGACTGGCACCCTGCCCAAGGGATTGTCCCTGCTTTGTGCCTAGTGCTTGGTAGGATAGGTGTCCCCCCATGACCCTGCTCAAGATTAAGCGGACTTAGATTATGGTATGTGGTATGGAAAACCCTGCCCCTTTTTGACAAGATACAATGGCAGTCATTTACTGGTAATTTTGCTGGTATATAGAATTAATTTGATTATAATGCATTTCTGGTAATGTACTGTTGTTATTCTAAGACATGTTGTTAAAATAAAGACAGTAAATAATATAACAGAATATATTGATCTAACAGGGTTTTCTGGTAATTTGCATGAGCTCAGGGATATTACATTTGTGTTTGATGTTTTTTATGACTTTGTGTTTTGTTTTTTATTTGACTAGTTATTATCCATAAAAAGGCAACCTGGTGTATTGTAATAAAACCATTTTTGATTTCCAGTGAACGGGCCACCTCAATATTATGTGGGAGTGGTTTTGCCAAACTCGAGCCCTAAACAAAAGCGTTTAATTCAGTATGTCTTGGCAAACCTAACTGGCACAGTGGTAAACCTGACTAAAGAACAATGCCAAAATACAGACAAGGGTGGTGACCAGCACAGAGAGGTCAGTATGAATGAACTGTTTTTGAATAATTGGCTTAATATGTTTACTTCATGTTTCATGTAAAAATCCTGTATAATTGTCTGTGAAATATAAATAATTGTATTATTTGTTAGAGAGTTTTTTCAGAATAAACTAGGCACTTACACATTTTAGTAAACTTCTGTTAAAAGAACAAAATTCTACCCCCGTAGCTTCTTGGTGATTTTGTACTTGATCGGTTTGGAGGGCACACAAAGGCTATTTGAATTATTGGCAGAGAAAGAGATGTATCTTATATGGAGGATTTTATAAACATCTATCCCAATTTTGACAGCACGGTGACATAGTGGTTAGTGCTGCCACCTCACAGCTCCAAGAGACAGTGGCCTCAATAGCTGGCAAATTAAAAACATTTGGAACCATCAGGACTCTACCTAGAGGTGACTATCCTGCCAAACTGAGTAACACTGTAAGAAGGGCTTTAGTCGGGGTGATGGTTCACTTTTCACTACAACAATGCTAAGACGATGCTAGAGTGGCTTTGGGACAAGTCTCTGACTCTTCTTGAGTGGTTCAGCCAAAGCCCAGTCTTAAACCGCATACAACATCTGTGAAGGTGGCAGTTTACAGGCACATCCTATCCAATTGAAGAGAACTTGAGAGAGTCTGCCAGAAAGAATGAGGTCAACTGTAAACCAAATGTGGGTGTGCAAAGCTTGTAAAGATTTACCCAAGGAGTCTCTGAGCTGGAATTGCTGCCCAAAGAGCTTCTATAAAATACTGAATTTAGGGTCTGAATACTTACATGAATGAGAGATTTCAGTTTTTGATTTTAATACATTTGCAAACCTTTCTGAAACCATGCTATCAATTTGTTGTTATGGGTTATTGAGCATAGATTGATGTGCAAAAATGGCAAATCTGTTTATTTTAAAATTAAATCTACAACACCATGAAGTGTGCAGAAAGTGAAGAGCTCTGAATACTTTCTGAATCCACTGCAGATGAAGGCCATTTGTGGGGACACTTTTTCAGTTAGTGAAATAGTAAGAAGTTTGAGCAGCAGCTTGATGAGATACTAAATGATGTAGTGTCCACACACCTCTGGGCAGAACATCTGCACTCCAAGGTGGCTGGAAACAAGACAAGCAAGTTTATCCTTTCAAATGACAGAGTGGCTTACTCACAATAAAATGGGTCATATTTCACTTTTGCACATTAAGGTGGAAACAGGTGTGTTAATTTAAATGTTTGCTCACTGCTAGAATAAAGCATTCTTCTTCTTCTTCTTTTTCTTTTTTTTTTTTAAATAAACCTGTAGCTTTATGATTATATCTGGATTCAGGGCTCTGTGCCTCTGAACGGCTCTGATCCCGTTCCCTATTGCGTACGCTCAACAGTACGTCTGAGTGAAGCTGTTTCTCCTGCCTTTGACCTTAAGCAATATGGTGCCCTTAATTATTCTACTTGGACAGAATCCCGCTGGAAAGAAATTAAAGCCCGAATATTTTTAGTCTCAAGCAAAGAACTGGAGGTAAATATGTCCTCTGTCTGCCAATATCTTTCTTGTAACTTAATAAATTTAGCAGCACTGTGGCATTCGTATTTTTGTAGAATGTATAGTACAATGAATGAAATTTAAAAGCTGTTCAAAGTGTTTTTCCTGTGACTTGCTATTATAATCTCTGCAACCTGCTGTAGATGCCTTCTACAAAAACCTAACTCTAGGTGAAGTAAAGGACTTCTTTGTTTTAGTTCATATGTTCGTATTTTACTTTAAACACTCTGATAGACTTGATAAAATATAACCTAACCTGTGCTACCTTTTGTGGACTTTTCCAAGTTGAACTTTTTGACTTTTGTTTCTTCCCCCCTTGTGTTGCTTTGCAGATGTTGACTCTTGCGATTGGAATTGCAATTCTGGTCATATCATTATTGGTGACGTATTTTATCAGCACCAAAGCAGATATTTTGTTCACCGTGAGCCGAGAACCCAGCACAGCCGCCTATTGATGGACTGTCATTTTTAGGAAAGGACTAGTCGTCTGTTCAAGACCGTGTTCCTACAAATAAACACTAGAAGATTGGAAAATTCAGCTTTTGATGAGAATGAACCCACATTTCCAAGATGGATGCAAATCCTGATATAATGGACGTAGTGTAATGTGACGCACTTTTGTAGCACTGCTAAGTGATTGTCTGCACTGTTAAATTGGATTTGCGAATCACACACATTTGGTTTCTGTTGCCCTGTCCAGCCTGTGAATTTTAACAGGTCCCCATACCAGCTTGTGTTAGGTTTTGGTTCATTTTCAGTGCAGGTTTAACATGCCCACGTTAATTCAACCTTTCCTTCCGTATTGCTGGTTTATTATTACAGTATTTGTGTGCATCTCTTATCACTTTCCATATTCACACACAGAAATGTGTGTGCCCTCTTTCATTGTCTGATTTTTGTTTTTGATAATGGATACAATGGATGCCTTATTTATTTTTTTTTCTGCTAAATTCATTGAAGGTTGTATTAAATCAGTATTTAAATGTGGCACCACGAAGTTGACAGGTGTGGACCCCACTGTAGTCCTAGGCTTTAAAAGGTTATACATCGTCCTGCTGGACCTTTTAGTGTATTATTTGTAATTTCTCTGCTCAAAGATTGATCTTGCTAGATTGAAGGGTAATGCCACGTAGATGACTTAAGTAGGTGATTTAATAAGGCTTCCTTATTATCAAGTTTTGTCTGAATGATTGGTAATTTGATGTAATTATTTTATATTTCTGCATTCAACATGCAACTTCTGAATTTTATGAGGTGTCATTTCTCCACAATAAAAGGTGTGTACTTAAGTATAAGATGTGTTTTTGAATGTCAGTAAGCAGGTCTGGTATGCGATATTCATAAAAGCTATGGTAGCCGGGTTAATCGGTACAACCCAATGCATTGTTAACCAGAATGACAAACTCATTTCAATGTGATCACATCTGCACACAAATATGACACTAATTCCTGAGCTGGACTCTTTACAGGGATTGTGAAGGCAGAGTTTCCATTCAGGGGATTTCATACTGTATGTATAGCTTGGAAATATTTTATTTAAAAATGCATTAACCTTTTTTTTTTTTTTTTTTTTCCAATTTTTCTATACCATTTGTTAGTTTAATTTCTACCTCGAATGAAAAGAATAAATTGTTTGCTTTTGCCCATGTTTCTGAAAAAAAAAAATATTTATTTCTACATTTTTGTCATTTTGAATATAAAGTTTATTGAATATAAATTTATGCATTCAGAATTATGGACTGCTTCTTCTAATATGTGATTTCAAAATGAGTTCAGAAATCTATAAAATAAAAGCACTGTCTTGAATTTCAAGCTTAGCTGGACATTGAGTAGCGGGACTAGGAATGATTATGGGAATCTACAAAATTTATATACTGTATGGAGCAGTACATTTCAATGTTTTTGCCCAAATTTCTCCAAATTTTAAATTGCTTGGTTAAACAGTTGATACACAGGCATTGTTTCAGAGGCTAAATGACTTGGTTCTTAAAATTAGTCTGTAATTGAGTGTGAAACACTGGAGTGTTGACATTGGAACAAATTAAAGTTACTGTTTTAAACTGACCCATTATGGGTGGATTGAAATGTATTGGTGTGTATATACAGTACAGGCCAAAAGTTTGTTCACACCTCCTCATTCAATGTGTTTTCTTTATTTTCATGACTGAAGGCATCAAAACTATGAATGAACACATGTGGAGTTATGTACTTAACAAAAAAAGGTGAAATAACCGAAAACATGTTTTATATTCTAGTTTCTTCAAAATAGCCACCCTTTGCTCTGATTACTGCTTTGCACACTCTTGGCATTCTCTCGATGAGCTTCAACAGGTAGTCACCTGAAATGGTTTTCACTTCACAGGTGTGCCTTATCAGGGTTATTTAGTGGAAATTCTTGCTTTATCAATGGGGTTGGGACCAGCAGTTGTGTTGTGCAGAAGTCAGGTTAGTTGGGCGATCATTTATTTTTCAACAGGACAATGACCCCAAACACACATCCAGGCTGTGTAAGGGCTATTTGACCAAGAAGGAGAGTGATGGAGTGCTGTAGATGGTCATGAAAATAAAGAAAACACATTGAATGAGGAGGTGTGTCCAAACTTTTGGCCTGTACTGTATGTGTGTGTGTGTGTATACAGTAGATAGATAGATACTTTATTAATCCCAAGGGGACATTCACATACTCCAGCAACAGCATACTGATACAAAAACAATATTAAATTAAAGAGTGATAACAATGAAGGTATAACAGACAGTAATTTTGTATAATGTTAACGTTTACCCCCCGGGTGGAATTGAAGAGTCGCATAGTTTGGGGGAGGAACGATCTCCTCAGTCTGTCAGTGGAGCAGGACAGTGACAGCAGTCTGTCGCTGAAGCTGCTCCTCTGCCTGGAGATGACACTGTTCAGTGGATGCAGTGGATTCTTCATGATTGACAGGAGCCTGCTCAGCACCCGTCGCACTGCCACAGATGTTAAACTGTCCAGCTCCATGCCTACAATAGAGCCTGCCTTCCTCACCAGTTTGTCCAGGCGTGAGGCGTCCTTCTTTATGATGCCTCCCCAGCACACCATCGCGTAGAAGAGGGCACTCGCCACAACTGTCTGATAGAAAATCTGCAGCATCTTATTGCAGATGTTGAATATGTGTGTGTATGTATATATGTGTGGGTGTGTATATATATATATGTATATATATATATATATATATATATATGTGTGTGTGTGTACAATATATACTATGGTGTCTGACAGGGATTTGGTACGTACGGTATATGAAGATGATGCAGCAGAGAGACGTTTCTCAATTTGTAATTCCCAGTAGTGCTCAAGTTACTCAGAGTAGCCAGCTGAACTGTTTGTTAGCTTCACAAGTTGTTTTTTTTTTTTTCTTTTTCTTAATAAAATGCTCTTTTAACCTGATAAAACTGCTGTGAAACCATCTAATTTAAAGAATTAACCATGTGTAAATATTTTGGGAAAAAAAAATCTGATTTGAGATGAATAAACATTTTTCTTAAGTTCATTTTGTTTTACATTTATGTACAAATGTGTGCAATTCTTTTTGTACCACAAGTATATTAGGACACCGAGACTCCTTCATTTGATGCCTATTCACCCGTTTGCTGTGACATGTGAACTACAGAGTAAGGATAAGTAATTTCTTCAAGATCCCCCCCTTCCCCACCCAAGTTGCTAATTAACTGTTCATGAATCTAAAGGACCACATAAAACAACTCATGCTATTTTTTGTTCTCTCTTTTTATGGTATTGTCATTACTTGGGCTGCCAGCATTTTAATCCTCACTGACTTCCACCAGAATCATGGAGAGTACATTTATTTATTATTATGCTTGTTACCTTGATGCTGTGCCTCTGTGGAGCAGTTCAGCCTGGACTGACCATCGAGGGGCGGCCATAGAGAAATCCCTGTGGCCTGTGCCCCTGCCAGCCTGAACATAACACGTAATGTCACTGGATACTTGAAAATAGAAAGGATGGAACATGAATTGGGAAGGGTCAGGAGGAGCTGAAAGAGGAAACCTTGGATGTCAATGTTACACAATCACAGATTTATTTAAATCTATAACAGCACCAAGTCCAGGTAAGGACAACATGTTGCAGCTAACATTTTCTAATTATACTGTTGTATAGGATAACTCCAATTTCACAATTTGTTCTGGATGTTGGTGAATATTTACAAGACAACTGCTCAGAAACCTGTGCCTATATGAACAACAGCAACAACATTTATTTATATAGCACATTTTCATACAAACAATTTAGCTCAAACTGCTTTACGTGATGAAGAAATAGAAAAAAGACAAAATAAATAAGAATTAAAGTTAGGGAACACTAACATAGAATAAAAGTAAGGTTTGATGGCCAGGGAGGACAGAAAAAAGAAAAAAAAAACTCCAGACGGCTGGAGAAAAAAAAATCTGCAAGGGTTCTGAGGCCACGAGACCTCCCAGCCCCCTCTAGGTATTCTACCTAACATCAATGACCTCATTAATGACGCCTTTTCAATCATATACATAAATATGGGCCACCCTGTATATACATTTGTTCTTTATATGCTCTGGTTTTCTCCCACAGTCCAAAGACATGCAAGTTCGGTGGATTGATGATGCTAAATTGCCCCCCTGATGCATGTGTGTGTTCAAACTGTGAGGGGCAGGTGTCCTGTCCAAGGAGGTAATCAAGACCAGATCATCTCGGAGAGACACTGTGGCGACACATGAGACTAGACATTACAACCTTAGCAAACAAAACCCGTGAGACGGTGACTTTTGCACGTCATGCCCTACTTACAAACAATTTAAAACAAGTTCATGGACATTTAACCTAGCAGTTGTTGGAATGCTTTTGACAGACAAACTTCATGTGCTCCCAGCTCTTAAAGCAACGACAAGCAGAACATGCAGCTCGTCAGCAGCAGCCGAGGTAAGCCAACAGATGATCCAAGCTCATCTCCTTAGCATGCGTTCAGCCCTCAAAAGGACAGCAGCTGTACAGACTTTTAAATGATTGACGCCAAGCGCGACAAGCAGAACACAACAGCTGGCCTGATCACATCTCTTTAGTGTGCGTTCAAAACCCACCCCCCTTCACAATGTGAGCAGCGTTATACATCCCGTGAGAAAGAGATTTAACCACGCCCGGGGCAGGAAATAAAGGACAAATATTGTTTTTACAAAAGTTTTAAAGTAAAAATGAAAATAATGCATATGTAACAATTCCCATGAAAATAACAATCTCTTTAAATTGTATATCTGGTAAACCAAACCTGAGAGTGGGCGAATGAAGCCCCCTAGTAATAATAATAATAATAAATCCGCAATGTAGCAGGGGTTAAAACAGGGAATGGCGGGTGTGGGTTGGTAGGAAATAAAACAGGTAGGTTTAAAAGTTCTTGGAATGTTTTGTCTTTTCTGAAATTTTTAGCCAACAGAAAATAGGCAGACATACTGTAGATGTCATAATAGAATACAACTGCAGAAATACCACATATAAAATACTCGTTAAAAAAGTAAGTACAACCTCCATGATTTGGGTTTTCTTTTTTAACATATGTGGCCATAAGATTTAATCTTCAGTTAAATGTTTATCTATAGATATAATGTAACAAGCATCACATCCAATGGAATACAAAATGTAAATGTTAGAACTTAAATAAACATTAATACAAGTTTCACTACATTTATCACTACCTCAGATACCTAAAATTAGAATCAGATCAGCTGCAAATGATTAGAATTTCACTGGCCGGGATTGCGTGTAAAGCTGTGTTATTTCAACCTCAGATATCTAGTTTGCTCTTTGCTGTACAAGTGGGAGTTCTCACCATACCAAGATCAAAAACCTGCCTTCAGAAAGAAGATACAAAGCACCCAGGAGTTGTGGAAGGGATTTAAGAAGGTCTTCAGACAATTGGAACTCAGTCATTGCAGTGTCTGGAAGATTATCTACAAGTGGAGAAGACTTTAAACAAACAACTACCAACTTGTCCAGGCCAGGCTGCCCCAGGAAGTTCAGGCTGAGAGCAGAACACAAGATGCTGAAAGAAGTCTCTGAGAACCTCAGAGTTTCATCATGGGACCCGTAGGTAACTCTTACCACTGTTCGTATCAAATTGCATTACAAAGAGACTGCATAAAGTTGATCTGCATGGGAAGTGTGCCAAGAGAGCAAGAGAATAGTTTGCCCATGAACACCCAGCCAAAGACCTGGACCTCTGGAACAATGTGCTCTGGCCATATCATGCAAAGATAGAGTTATTTGGCCACAGTCCCAGAAGATGCATTTGACAAAAAAACAAAGAAAAGTATTTGAGCAGTAGAACGTGATAGCAGCTGTAAAGCATGGTGGTGGAAATGTTATGGTTCAGGGCTGCATCAAGAACTGGGCAGCTCATCATCACAGAATCCCATGTGCAGACTCTTCATTGTACCAGTGTCTGCTTGAGAATAATGTGAAGCCACCTGTCAGAGGCTCAACTGAAAGTGGACCTTGCACCATGACGATGATGCCAAACATGCTGGTAAATCCACCAGGGAATGGCTGATTTTTAATTTTTTTTTTTTATGAGTGACGAGACAGCAAGCTGCCTACACATGATGGAAATAAATTGAGAAGAGAAAGATCTTTTGGACTGAGCTTCATGTCAGGTTCTTGGTCCCGGCAGCCATAAAACCTGCATTGCTGGGGCTTGGTGGAGAAACCAGATCTTCCTCTCTGCCATGGGAAGGGGATGCTGGAGCATTTTGAACTGCTGTTTAAATGCCTTGTGGGAAGCCCAGTATCACTTGTGGCATAACCAGCTATTTAAGGCCATCCGCAGTGCGACTATACTGCGTGCAGGTGATCTGAACCCACAAGGCCACTCATCCACTTTGTTAGAGCTGGAGAGGACACTACCAGGACTGCTAAACACAACCCAGGATGTGTAGCTTGTAGCGGTCAAGTGCCGCTAAGATTCACACCGTCGATGAGGCAGTGATTTATTTATTTTACTGGAGGATTACCAGGGACAACCCCAGCCTTGGAACGACACACACACACACACACACACACTACAGAGACAAAAAAAAAGAACACGCTGGGATTTTAAATGATAAAAAGTATAATGAAATTAAATTATGTAAATGAAAACAATAATACCACCCCTGATCCCTTCGGCAATATTACATTTAACATAACACAATAAACACACAGCAAAGTCCATGGAAACCCAAACCGGATGAAATGAGAAGTGAAGTTAAGTCCCGCGATCTGTATGATGAAAGGGAATGGAAAACACAGTCCTACCGGTAGTTGCTGTAAGTATGACGACAGATGGATGGTTCAGGAGCGCTCCTGCTTCCGGGAATGCCAATGAATCCACACACAGTCCTCAGCAGACAGTAGACAGGTAGACAGACGATCCAGACCCCAACAAACAATACAATCCAGGACACAATGATGATAAATGATGCTAAATGGCAGAATTAACGGCAAGCAGTCCAGCAGATATACATAACACACCAAACAAACAAAACAAAAGAAAAACTTTTTTTTCCCTTTGACACCTGCCCTCCTTTTAAACCCCTCTGGCCACCTTTGACCCCAACAGCCCCTGCAAGGACTGCTGGGAGATGCAGTTCTAACTATTAGTAGCATTGCTACAATCCCCACCCCCAGGCCGTGGTGTACAGCCGAACCAAGGCTTGAGGTTTGCGATGGTCACAGTGTCTACTTTCTTAGTACCAGGCAATCCCCACTCCACTGCATAGGTTACTGGTCCCTTCTTTTGGACAACAGTTGCTGGGCTGAACCACTTCGGAGCCAGTTTAGCCATGAATTTATCGGAGGCTTTGGAGAGGGGATGAGTCCTGATCCAGACTTTCTCCCCAACTAAGAATTTCACAGGCTTATGTCTCCGGTTGTACGATTGAGATTCTCCTTTACCCGTTGTGAGATTAGTTGTAAAGTTTGTAAATGATCATGTATTGAGGTGTCTGGATTGGGTGGTTTATGATCAATTATCCTCTCTAGTGGACCATTTAGCTATCTGCCTAAAGCTAACGATGCAGGGGTCTCACCCGTAACCTCGTGCACCGGCGTGTTCAATGCGAACAGCAGCTCAGGCAGCCACTTTGTCCAATCCTGATGATGGTCTCCTACGAAGGATGCAATCATTGTCTTCAGGGTCCGGTTCACCCGCTCAGTGCGATTAGATTGGGGATGGTATGCTGTCGTCTTCAGGTGAACCACCCCCCATTGCTTCCAAAATTCTTCGGCCTCTGAGCTGGTAAACTGCGGGCCCCGGTCTGAGATGATGTTCTTCGGCACCCCCCATCGGGTAAAGATCTCATCCTTCAGGGTGGAACATATCTTCTTGGCTGTGGCATTAGCCATAGGGAATAGCTCCACCCATCGGGTAAAATAGTCCACAACCACCATCAGGTAGGTCTTCCGGTCCTTACTAGCAGGAAATGGTCCCATTAGGTCCACGCCTAGGCTCTCCCCCGGGGTAGTGATGGTTACTGGCTGAAGCTGTCCTGAGGGGAGACCAGGTGGGGTTTTGTATTGCTGACAGGTGGTACAAGTCTGGACATGGGGCCAGACGTCTTTGCGTATCGTCGGCCACCATGCCACCTCCAAGATTTTAAACAGTGTCTTAGTACGTCCAAGTTGACCACCGATCGGGCTATCATTGTAATACTGTAGGAACTTGGGCACATATGTCTCAGGCACCATCAACTGATAATGGTAACCCCGATCTTTTGTTGGAACACAACGATAGAGTGCCCCTTGAAGTTCCCTATAATGTATGCGGTCAGGCCTCCCCACTGAGCCCTCTCTCAACCCCTGACATACAGGACTGGCTGCTTGAGATTGAACAATTTCCTGCATGTTCAGGGGAAGATCAGGCCAAGAGTTAGAGACCGATACCGCACATACCATTGGAGCAGGCTCGTGAACCCGTGATAAGGCATCGGGCACAACATTAGCACAACCCTTCCGATACCACACCCTGAACGTGAACTGTTGGAGGCGCAAAACCCACCTTGTTAGCCTAGACGTGGTCTTCGGGCAATTGAATGCCCAGATCAGAGCCCTATGGTCAGTGTAGACTTCAAATGATGTCCCCTCCAGGAAGTGACGCTACTTTTCCATGGCCCACACTACAGCGAGGCATTCCTTCTCAGTGGTGGAATAATTATACTCGGTGCCCTTTAGTGACCGTGAAGCATAGGCCACCACTCTCTTCTCTCCTTGATTAGTTTGTGCGAGAACGACGCCAAGACCGAGGTCACTTGAGTCAGTGTGGACCTGAAAGGTTAATGAGGGATCAGGCTGTGCCAGGACTGGAGGTAATATCAGTGCCTGTTTGAGTCTTTCGAAGGAGTCCTGGCACGTTGGTGACCACTCCCAGTGGGATCCCTTCCTCAGCAGCTGGAACAAAGAAGCAGCGATGTCGGCAAACCCATGCACAAATTTGTGGAACCACCCAACCATCCCCAGGAAGCGCTGGAGACTTTTTACCTCCTGGGGCGCTGGGTAGTCCAAGATGGACTTAATTTTCTTTGGGTCCACCCGGACCCCGTCTGCCGACACTACATGGCCGAGGAAGTTCAGATGGTCTTGTAGAAATCTACACTTCTTGGTGTTGAGGGTCAGATGAGCCTTCTGCAGTCGCTGGAAGATGTGGTCAAGGTCCTTTAGATGTTGTGGGACAGATGGGGAGAATACGATGATGTCATCTATATACACAAAACAGGTCTTTCCAATGAGTCCCCGGAGGACCTGCTCCATTAGCCGTTGGAATGACATCCCAGCGTTTTCAAGTCCAAAGGGCATCACCCGAAACTGGAACAACCCCTCCGGGGTGATGACGGCGGTCTTCTCCATGCTACTCTTCCCCATCCTCACCTGCCAATACCCGGACTTCAAATCTAGGGAGCTGAACACCGCTGCCCCATGCAAAGACTCCAAGATGTCATGAATGAGGGACATGGGGTAAGCATCATCCAAGGTCTTTTTGTTCAGCTCCCGATAGTCCACACAGAATCGGTAGGTCCCATCGGCCTTCTGAACGAGCACCGCAGGGCTAGCCCATGGCGAGGTGGAAGGCTCAATGACCCCATCCGCCAACATCTGGGCGACCCACTCCATGATTATTCCTCTTTTCAGAGGCGACACTCTGTAAGCTCTGTGCCGAACCTGGACAGGGTTGACTGTGTGAATATGGTGACACACCACCTCAGTCCGACCCAATTTGTCTGTCCACACAGTGTGCCACCTCCTAAGCAGTGGCTGAATAAGCTCTGGCTGTTTGAAGAATAGCCTTCCCTACTGGGCTGGGCTCGTCCACCAACTGCGCGAGGTAATAACACAAGTTAGGCCAAACCAGATTACTTTGAGCCTTCGTCCCAAACCGATGGACCTCACCCCCCGGCAACTCGTACTCCAGCTGCGACAGGTGGATGGTAAGACCTACCGACACAAGAGAGTCCATTCCAAGTAACAAGGGCATTGACAGGTGGACATCTTCCAGGATGTAAACTTCTGTCTCCCAGTGTGTCTTATGTAAGCAGAACCTCATAGGAACCCTGCCCTTTGCCCCGTGCGCCCTTCCATCCGCAAGAAAGAATTTTACTTTTGCACTTTCCCTTAACTGCTCATGAGGCACTTTAAGCTTTTCCCTCAAGCTGTATTTCATAAGGGTATAAGTGCTCCCTGTATCTATGACCGCCTCTCCAGTGACACCTCGCTCTTGTACGGGCACCACTAAGAGGGGCAAGGTGGCTTGCACCAGGGTGAGATCGGCCCGGGGATCCACTGGGGCTTTCCCTCGTGGTTTCGGACAGGGGACATCTCGAGACGTGGGACCCTTTCGAGACCCACTAAGCCCGATAGCCGCCCAATCCTTTTCCACTCGGGACCCCACCTTCACCAACTAATCAACCGATTTCACGACCCCCATCAGAGTAGCGGCCACCCGAGGGTCACATGCATCAAGGACACGTCGCAATATCTCTTCCTCACGCATGTCAGATCGCCACTTCAGACACAACGCACGGAATTCAAAGACAAAGTCCCGGAGGCTCTACGATGGTTTTTGTACAAAGGTCCGGAGCTTTTCTTCCAAAAGCGCCTGGTATTCGTCAGAGATCCAGGAAGGCAGCGCGGAACTCCGCCCAGGTGTTACACTTGTGCCACTCAGCAAACCACCAAGAGCGTGCCGGCTCGCTGAGTGCCGTGTTCAGGAATCCCCGCAGCTCGGCTCCACTCAGAGGATGCAGTTCCACAAACATGTCGACCTCCTCTATAAAGTTGACAATGCCCGTGGGTGCACACTGAGGGGCCAGCTTTGGAAACTCCATCCGCGGCACCGCAACGGACAAGGACGACTGTCCCCAGTCGTTCCTCACTCCCGTTACAGGAGTCGACTGCCCCAGTGGCTGTGTGACGGCACGCCAGCTTTCCTGCACCTGCCTCCTGATCTCTTCTCTCATATTGGCTTCCAGGCGCTACACACACTTTGTGAAGGACTGTTCCAGACGCTGCACCCTCACAACCGCCTCGCCGGAAACTCGGGTGGCCGTGGCATCGATAAGGTCATGGACAGTTTCGTCTCAATTGAGAAAACTGTGGCCAATATCGTCAACCCGCGTCTCTAGCTGTTCTAGGCGCAGCGTCAGGTCTTGCAGAAGCTGTCCCTCGCCGGTCTCGGGCTGCTCCGGACTGGAGACACACAGGGTATCCAGCAGGCTCAACTCCTCCTCGAGAGGGGCTCTGACCGTAACGTGACGCGGCCTAGGCTGCGGACGCACATCAACCAGCGGCTCACTTAGTTCAAGCTCCTCGCCCTGCACTGCGCTTACAACAGACATGCTTCTGTAAGGGTGTAAGTGATGTCGCACTAGAAGGGGACGTAAATAACCCTGGCTCCTACCCGGCTCGCCAAAATCTGTAGCGGTCAAGTGCCGCTAAGATTCACACCGTCAATGAGGCGGTGATTTATTTATTTTACTGGAGGATTACCAGGGACAACCCCAGCCTTGGAACGACACACACACACTACAGAGAAAAAAAAAAAAACACGCTAGGAGTTTAAACGATAAAAAGTATAATGAAATTAAATTATGTAAATAACAATAATACCACCCCTGATCCCTTCGGCAATATTACATTTAACATATAAACACAATAAACACACAGCAAAGTCCACGGAAACCCAAACCGGATGAAATGAGAAGTGGTGAAGTTAAGTCCAGCGATCTGTATGATGAAAGGGAATGGAAAACACAGTCCTACTAGTGATGGGTCGTTCTTGAACGATTCGTTCTTTAATGTGACTCGGGAAGAACGAGTCGTCTCGTGGGAGTGATTCGTTCAGTCGCGCATGCGCATTTGCGCAACTTCCTATAGTTTCTGTATTGGAATAAGCTTAACCAACTCAGTCTGAGCCGGAAACAGAATTGATTAGTTCATCTCTCGTGTCTTCGGGTTCGAGTCGTTGGTTCATCACGTGACAGCCCCATAAGCTTAACCTAGTAGGCAGTCTGAGCCGGAAACAGAATTGATTAGTTCATTTCTCGAGTCTTCGGGTTTGAGTCTTTCATTCATCACGTGACAGCCCCATAATCTTAACCTATGCAGTCTGAGCCGGAAAGAGAATTGATTAGTTCATTCCTCGAGTCTTTCGAGTCGTTCGTTCTTTTGTCACGTGACCACTTACCGGCTCAGTACCTCAGTCAAATACTAATGTAAAATTCCATTTGTTGTATGTTGGATCATATTTAGAAATTATCATAAAATTATCAAAAATATCTAAAACGCATTTTCTTATAAATAAAAAAGGTCTGTCAATTTCTGTCACTGTGATTTTGTTACTGTTTCTTGAGGATCTGTGGTGTGTTATTTTATAAATAAATAATCCTGTTACAAATAAATTATTGATTAATTATTGTGATCAACATTTGTGTAAGCAGTAAATGTGTTAGGGAGGTAACAGGTAACATTTTAATTATATTTTGCTAAAATGAACGAAATGAACGAAATGATTCGAAAAAAGATTCATTCATTTTGCTGAACGAGACTCAAAGGTCCGAGTCGGTAAACTGATCCGAACTTCCCATCACTAAGTCCTACCGGTAGTTGCTGTAAGTATCACGACAGATGGATGGTTCAGGAGCGCTCCTTCTTCCGGGAATGCCAATGAATCCACACACAGCCCTCAGTAGACAGTAGACAGGTAGACAGACGATCCAGACCCCAACAAACAATACAATCCAGGACACAATGATGATAAATGATGCTAAATGGCAGAACTAACGGCAAGCAGTCCAGCAGATATACATAACACACCAAACAAACAAAACAAAAGAAAAACTTTTTTTTCCTTTGACACCTGCCCTCCTTTTAAACCCCTCTGGCCACCTTTGACCCCAACAGCCCCTCCAAGGACTGCTGGGAGATGCAGTTCTAACTATTAGTAGCATTGCTACAAGCTGATAGTAGACTTGGGGAGACAACTTAGTGTAGGTTCCCACAGCATAGTGCTAAGATCGAGTGCTGGGAGGTCCGGCTCTTTTTGCTCGGCTCCCTTAGAAGAACCGACTCTTCATCCATCCATCCATCCATTATCCAACCCGCTATATCCTAACTACAGGGTCTTACCGCTTCCAAATGGTTCTTCATTTAGTATCAATTACGAATGGTTTGTCTGTTGGTAAGAAATTTTTTATTCAGTGTTTTCATAAAAGCCTTTTTTTTATGCATTTTTTTCATTACAAAAAATATAAAGATACTATTGTTTAACATTTAATCATTTTAAACTGAATGCAAAACCACAGAAAACAAATCAAATAAATAAAGGCCAAAGTCTTAACATTATGACACTTAGTGAGTGGTCCTCAGACGTCTGTGCAGGTTTGTTGTTGACCCTGTGCTGACGGATATTTTCATTTTACAAATTCTGCACTCTGCTTTGCAGTCTCAAATATCATTGAAATCCAGTCAGATGACTCGGCTGCTTGTTTGATTTTCGCTCATTTCTTCACTTTTTCCCTGACATGCTTGCATTTCAATCCGGCTCCCTGTCTCTGTGTACCTGGCCTGTACCACTACACTGGCTGTCTTCAGAGCGCCTGCCACTGGAGGGGCACCAATGTATTGGGGAGGCGTATGTGTAGGCTAGTCGAGGATTGTTTAAACTTAGGGAATGGGGGACCAGGGAGTTTAGGACAGGCCAGGTTTAGATCTCTGCATGGAGGAACATACAACGGTGTAGAAATAAAAAAGCATAGTAATGTAAATTCTAAGCAAACATTTAAATGTAGAAGGAGTAGCATATTAAAAATAGCTTGCCTTAATACTAGAAGTATCAAAAATAATGTAAGTGAGTTGGAGTTGTATGTAGCAGAGCATAATTATGATATTATAGCAATAACGGAAACCTGGCTAAATAACAAAGATGGGGATGAGTGTAACATAGAGGGACACACATTTTTTAGGAAGGATAGACAGAACAGAAAAGGAGGTGGGGTTGCTGTTTATGCCAAACAGGATTTAAATGTAAGTCTTCTTCAGTTGGATGATGAGCCCCATCTTAGTGAGGACTTGTGGCTTCGCCTGGAAAATATTAGGGAAAGAGGTCTTATTTTAGGAGTATGTTATAGACCACCCAATTCAGACAATAATTTCAACACACACCTTTATACTATAATATCAAAAAGGCAATTTTACAGGGAGATATTATAGTCATGGGGGACTTTAATTATCCAAATATTAACTGGGATAACCTTGTAGATGGAGGAGCACAAGAGCAGGAGTTTTTAGAAGTAATCAGCGACTGTTTTTTAACACAGCATGTTAAAGCACCAACACAGGGTGAAGCCTGTCTGGATTTAGTATTCTGTAATAATCAGGATAGAATTGAGGGTGTAGAGGTGATTGAACCACTAGGATCAAGTGACCATAATGCAATACAGTTCTCAGTATTTTGTAATAGTACGGATGCAAAGACTAAAATTGTTAAGTTGAACTTTGGTAGGGCTAATTTTGAGCAGATGCGACAAAGTCTAAGTAGGATAGACTGGGATAAGCTTTTAAATTTGGAGACAATCGAGGAGCAGTGGAACCGGTTTAAAAATGTTTTACATGTAATGCAGGACAGATACATACCTAAATTTGGAATTAATAGGAAACTAAAAAAAACTCCACGGTGGATTAATAAAGATTTAAAAAAGAAGTTGCAAAGGAAAAAACTGCTGTATAAGGCATATAAGACTAATGACTGCAAAGTGAATCGTAGAGCGTATGAGAACATGAGGGCAACCATTAAGAAGGATATCAGGGTGGCTAAAAGACAGTTGGAGAGAAATATAGCAGATAAGGCGAAAGAAGACCCCAAGAGATTCTTTCAGTATTTTAGTAGTAAAAGAACAGTTAAGGAGGAGGTCAAGTTCATCAGGAATAGTAAAGGAGAATTAAAAGATACAGACAATGAAATAGCAGATGCCCTAAACTTACATTTTTCTGAGGTGTTCACAAGTGGATAACCTCCCAGAGGTAAACACGACTACAAAGGATGGATTTGGAAATTGTAGAGGGAGAAGTGCTGCTCAGATTAAATAGGCTGAAATCAAACAAATCACCAGGCCCAGATAATATTTATCCTCGTGTTCTTAAGGAGGCTAGTGAGTACATATATAAACCCTTGACACATATTTTTAGGAAGTCACTGAGCACTGGAGAGATTCCAAAGGACTGGAAAATGGCAAATATCATCCCATTATATAAAAAGGGTGACAGGGCAGATCCAAGCAACTATAGGCCAGTAAGCTTAACATGCATCACAGGAAAATTAATGGAAGGAATTATTAAGGATAAGATTGAGCAACACATGGCAAGGACAGGAGTTATTCTGACCAGTCAGCATGGGTTCAGAAGAAGGAGGTCGTGTTTTACTAACATTCTGGAATTCTATGAGGAGGCAACAAAAGGATACGATCAAAGTGGAGCATATGATATTATTTATCTGGACTTTCAGAAAGCATTTGATAAGGTGCCACATGAGAAGTTGGGCATCAAGTTAAAAGAAGTGGGAGTTCAGGGTGATGTTTTTAGATGGGTGCAGAATTGGCTCAGACACAGGAAGCAGAGGGTGATGGTGCGACGAACCTCATCAGAACTGGCCGATGTTAAGAGTGGTGTTCCACAGGGGTCAGTGCTAGGGCCGCTGCTATTTTTAATATATACAAATGATTTAGATAGGAAAATAAGTAACAAGCTGGTTAAGTTTGCTGATGATACCAAGATAGGTGGATTAGCAGATAATTTGGAATCCGTTATATCATTACAGAAGGGCTTGGACAGCATACAGGCTTAGGCAGATTTGTGGCAGATGAAATTTAATGTCAGTAAATGTAAAGTATTACACATAGGAAGTGAAAATGTTAGGTTTGAATACACAATGGGCAGTTGGAAAATCGAGAGTACACCATATGAGAAGGATTTAGGAGTCATAGTGGACTCTAAGGTATCGACTTCCCGACAGTGTTCAGAAGCCATTAAGAAGGCTAACAGAATGTCAGGTTATATAGCACCTTGACGTGTGGAGTACAAGTCCAAGAAGGTTCTGCTCAACCTTTATAATGCACTGGTGAAGCCTCATCTTGAGTACTGGGTGCAGTTTTGGTCTCCAGGCTACAAAAAGGACATAGCAGCATTAGAGAAGGTCCAGAGAAGAGCAACTCAACTGATTCCAGGGCTACAGGGGTTGAATTATGAGGAAAGATTAAAAGAGCTGAGCCTTTACAGTTTAAGCAAAAGAAGATTAAGAGGTGACATGATTGAAGTGTTTAAAATTATGAAGGGAATTAGTACAGTGGATCGAGACTTGTATTTTAAAATGAGTTCATCAAGAACACGGGGACACAGTTGGAAACTTGTTAAGGGTAAATTTCGCACAAACATTAGGAAGTTTTTCTTTACACAAAGAACGATAGACACTTGGAATAAGCTACCAAGTAGTGTGGTAGACAGTAAGACGTTAGGGACTTTCAAAACTCGACTTGATGTTTTCTTGGAGGAAACAAGTGGATAGGACTGGCGAGCTTTGTTGGGCTGAATGGCCTGTTCTCGTCTAGAGTGTTCTAATGTTCTTTCTTCCACATAATGGAATGATTCTAGTCAGTCTTTGCTTGTGATTGGCCGCATGGTGTGCCCATCAAAATAATGTCCTGCCCCTGCCTGCATGTATTCTTGGCTCTCCCTGACTGGAGTCGGCTGTTCTCATTCGTGACAAAGAATCGATTCTTGGAGCTGGCTTGTTTGAGAGTGACACATCACTACTACGACCATTCCCCAACTGGACATACTCTTTGTGCTTCCTGATACGACTGTGGTTATGCTGGAGCTTCCTGCATCTGAAGGAGGCCTTTCAGCAGAAGAGGAGCAAGTATGTAGTCCTGGTCAGCGACTGCCTCAAACAAGGATGGAGGGAGAGGTGAATGGCCATGGAGATGGGGAGCAGAGGCTTTGCAGGGCAGTCTCTGTCGGTCTCTAAAGGACACGCTCTGCACTCAGCATCTTTGATGGAAAGAAGGAGGACAGCCATCTACAACAACAACAGAAGCTGCAGAGAAAGCCTGGATCAAGAGAATCGATCTGTAGGAAGTTGGTACTTGGCTTGATCACCTTCAGCAGGGTCACCTAGGTGTTGTTCAAAAAAGCTGAAAAACTCAGTGACCTCAGCTACCATCACTAGTGAGGTGCCCAAGCTTAGCAGAAATAGACGTTTCATCACAACTAATGGCAATTTAACAAAAACAAACAAAAAAAGAAAATGATAAGGCTGAGTGATCAAACCAAAAGAATTGGGAGCTCAGGGTTCAGCTTGCAGATGGCTGCAAAACTGGCACAAACTAAGAAACCAAAGTGTGATATTGTAAGGTGGGATGCCAACAAGATCTTAAATTTCTATAGGAGCTCTCCATAAGAATGTAACCAACAAGCCAGTGAAGTTCCCCTAAGACACAAAGGGGATTCTGGAGGACTTTGAACCTGCTGTGAAATTATTACGGGAGGACCTGGACAGAATTTAGAGTTAGACAGATACAGTATATGGTATTTGGAACTGAATGTAAATATAAGTAAAGCTTTGCACCTGTGAAGTACAATCTTATAATTTGAAGGCCTGAAACTTGAAAGTACACCTTATGAGACGGACTTTAGTAGTCGTCACCGTCCAAAACCAGACCATCTGTGTAAGCAGAGGAGGGAATTAGGATCGTCTTGTCCAGCGTGCCTGCAGCTGTGAGTGGCTCCCCCGAGCCATTGATGGTCATAACTGGGAACAGACTGGGGGCAAGTGAGGACATAAGTTTGGAGGTGCAAAAAGAGAAAACTGTGTTTTTGTTAAAAACAAAAGGCAACAAGCAATGGCTAAAATCAGGATTAAAAAGCTCCCTTCCACCTCCATTCCCAGCACTCCTCTCTCACGTTCACATTCTCCGTTGAATAAACTGACTCCCCTCCCAGCCACCTTCCTTCAGTACCCACTGGGACGTACCAAGCCCAGCTCCCTCGTGCTGCCATTTTCTTTTCAGTTTAAACAAAAGGAGATTAAGAGGGGGTGTAATTGAGGTGTTTCAAATTCTGAAAAGAATTAGCACTGTGGATCCAGGCTGTTATTTTAAAATTAATTCCGCAAAAAGAACTTTGGTGCAACATACATCCCCAACAATGTATCCATTTTAGGAAGTTCTACATCTAAAAAAAAAAAAATAAATAACATAGACACGAAGAATAAATGACCAAGTAGTGCAGTAGGACAGTAAGGACTTTCAGATCTCGACTTGGTGTTATTTAGGACAATCAAGGTCCTAGGTTCTTAAACCCTGGGTCTGGACTCATTTTGGGTCAGGTGTTGTCTGTATTTGGCTTGAGCAAAGTCATGATTCACATTAGTATGGGAATGTGTCGCCAATTGCGCTGGGTCGCTGCGAGCAGTTTCAGTAAACGCCATTGCTCTGCTGTGAAATACGTCTTGGCAATCTCCAAGAGGGACACCCCATAGGGACTTGTTAAACTAAACTGATTCTCGCAGAACTTTCAAGTTGTTGTTTTCAGTTTTGATCAATTCAGATAAGAAATGATATTTCTTGTAAATGCAGAGCTCCCTGTGCAGTAGAACTGCTTGCAAGTACTGCTTTGGCCAGATCAGAGCCTACAAAGTATATTTTCCTTGTGTACTTGTTTTATTAAATTGTGTTGGTCTTTTAACTTCATTCTAGTTTACAGTTATAAGTCAACCAGAACGGTAAAACACTGACAAAGTCTGTGAAGGTGAACGAAGAACATCCACGTCCTCACTCACAAATCAACCTCTGAGCATTTGAACAACTGCTGTAATCTGTCATCAATTCACGAAGAAAATAACACTGAGGACATTGTTATTGACTTCTGCCTTTCACTGAAGAGGAGGTCGTCTCGATAGAAACAGAAAATCTCTTGAACTGAACATCCACAGGGCTGTGAATTAATACAGAATTAATGACAAGTGGGCGCACAGAGAAGCAATCTTCTCAAGAGGCCGTGGGGCTTCACATTTTCACACCCCAAATGATTTGAATAACATGAACTAACAGCAGGAACCATTCTAAAAAGCCTAAGATCAACAGGGAGTGTTTATTCAATTAAAATGATATGCAGGCCTCAGCCCAAAACAGTCATTATCCACTCTAGTTAGACGAGCACTTGGCAGAAAACACTTGAATGCTAATGATAGCGTGCCACCAATTTTTAAGTGCTGGTTTGCAAAGACGTGGGTGGCACGGAGGGCAATCTTGTCAAAGAAAACAAAGAGCAGCATGGTATCGCGACAGCATCGGTCTTGAGCCAAACGAGATTCACCATCCTGTAGCAAATCGACCGGCTGAATTCTGAAACTGCACTAACTAAAACCATGAACAATAAAGATGATACGGTATGCTTGATGTCAGTAATGTTGACACAAAACAGGCGTATTCACAAACGTACCAGTGTCTCACCCTTCGGCAGGCTGCTTTTGTTTCTTCCAAGTTACTAAGGCAGTGTTTTATTACCTTTTTCATTCTTTCCTCACTTCACTTCCCTGGTGAGAGTCGCATGGCAATATGCCGACTTGGACTGTCCAGTCCACCTTCTTCCAGCTCTTCTTTGGCGAATTCCCAAGCACTCTCTTTGTAGGCGAGAGATAAAGTCCCTCCAGCGTGTCCAAGGTCAGCTCCCGCTGGGTCTTCTCTCTGGCAAAAGACATTCTAACTATAAACCTCAACTGTTGACCAAGACAAAGCATTAGTTCCACTCCAGGGTCCAACCATATTGACAAACTCTTTGCAGGAACTTCTTTTCAGCTGTTTACAATCTTAACGTTTCATTCGGTACCCACATTGCATGACCAAACATGAGGACAGGGATGCAGACTGAATCTCATCCATTACCGTTCACGTCTCGAGTGGTGAGTCCACACCACACTTTCCATGATGCTTTTTTTGGGCTGGGCTTATTAAATCCTTATCTCAGTTCTGCCTCAATATTGACAGGCCTTTTCTAGATTGTATGGAACCATTTTACCTTAAATATGGGGGGTCTGAAACTTGAAAGCATACTTTATGAGAAGGACTCATTACTGTTCAGCATGGAAAAGGGGCTATAGAAATAAATGTATTATTGTAATTACTTCCAGATAACGGACAGAAGTGATAAAGAAGGCTAATAAGGATGTTTCATTATATATCACAACATACAGGGTACAAATCACTGGAGGGTATGCTTAAGTTTTATAACACACTAGTGAGACCTTGCCCAGAGTACTGGGTACAGTTTTGGTGTGGATATTACAAAAAGAGACATTGCCTAGTCACTATTGTCTGGACTTTCTCTACTGCTGCTGTTTCCTGGACTGTGATGTATGAGCTGTTCGGTTTCTCTTCTTGGTACTCAAATGTGGCACTTGGTGCCACTTCCCACCTGCCAAGTTGTTTTGCCTGCCTAAGGTAAAGTCATCTCTGATGGAGGATAGCAGGAATCGTTGGGTGGAGGGATCCTTTCATTGGATTGGCTGTCTCAGCTGTGGAATGGCCAATAGGGTGAAGCAGCTTGAAGGCCGAGGTCTCCAGGACTCTAAACAAATCCAAATCATTTTATGTGATATCATCTACTGTTGAATTCTGCTGTGTACTTGTAATATTTCTATTGCACTATTATATTGTATTGAGGACTTGTGTTCTGTTCTGTGTATTGTATTGACCCCCTTTTTTTTTTTTTTTTGACACCCACCTACCTGGAAAGGAGTCTCTCTCTCTGAACTGCCTTTCCCAAGGTTTTGTCCATTTTTTTCCCTACTAGGGTTTTTCCTTATTTTAGAGAGTCAAAGCTGGGGAGCTATCAAAAGGCAGGGCCTGTTAAAGTCCATTGCGGCACTCCTTGTGTGATTTTGGGCTCTATAAAAATAAGAACCTTTTCAGTTTAAGAAAATGGAGGTCAAGAGGGGACACAATTGATGTGTTTAAAATTATGAAAGGAGTTAGTGGATCCAAGCTGTTACTGTAAAAGAAATTCTGCAAGAACAACATGGGAACATGGTCAGAAAATTGAGGAAGATTTTACACAACTGTTAGAATCTTTTCTTTCATTCAAAGAACCACAGAAACATGGAATAAATTACCAAGTCGTGGGGTAGAGTAGGACATTAGAGACCTTCAGATCTCAACTCGATCTTATTTTGCATAACCTAAATGAATAGGATGGTCGATGGCTCATTGGGAGACATGGCCTGTTCTCATGCGGCAAAGTGTGTGGGGGTTCTGGGTTTGATTAGTAGAGTGCAGGTTTTTATTAATAGTGCGGCTCACATTCCCTTAGTGTAGAGATATGCAGGGGAGACATAATGGAGGGAGGGGCTAATTACTCATTCAAGTGCATGAGAGCAATAATACAGCCATCCCTCATTGGTGCTCTTTGGATTATTAAACCCCTATACTCACCAGCATATGAAAGGTCTGAGTAGGCCAGAGAAGGAGGAGAAAAGAATGAGGAAGGAAAACAGAGGGTTAGCACAATTGGGTTGTCAATCCATCCATTTTCCAACCCGGTGAATCCGAACACAGGTTCACGGGGGTCTGCTGGAGCCAATCCCAGCCAACACAGGGCACAAGGCAGGAGCCAATCCCGGGCAGGGCGGGTTGTCAATCCAGTGCAAGAGAAAAGGAAGTGAACCCACCAGAGCGAATGCAGCGTCGTTCCGGGGGGGGAATCAAATCTGTTGACTGAGGTAAGCAGAGGTGATCGTCGACTTTGGTTGTGACAGGAAGAGGGAGCCAAGCTCGATGGATCCCAGTGGATACCAATGGTGGTGGTTGGGGAAGAAAGCTGAAACAAGGACCATGTTCTTCAGTGTCTCACTCCTGCTAAAAAGACCTCAAGCAATAGGACGGATGATCGGGAAAGAGAGGGTGGCACTGGAGAACACCGATTCGGACTGTATTTTTTATCTTATTTTAACTATTGGATTTTGAATTTTTTTTTTTATGTTCTTCACTGCACTTTTCTTATATATAAACATCTACGCGTAGAAGTGTGTCTGTCTGTCTAGCCCAGAAGTGTGAGGCTACAGCATGAAGCTGAAAGAAATCGACTCTGTTGCCAAAGTGAAACCACAAACGAAAGAGAAACTTGCTTAGCTGCTAATACACAAGCGAGGTGAGCACATCGGTAAAATGAAACCTCAGAAGAGAGAGAAACTTGCTTAGCCAGTAAGGCACGACCGATGCGATCGATTGATTGAAGTGCCAGTCCCCCTGGTTTCTAGGAGCCTGGGCTCTTTACAGCATGGACTTACACAGCTAGTTTATGTATAATCATTTATTGAGGAAATCTTAACTGCTTTGCACTTTTTGGACACTATTTATTGCCTTTTTGTCGCGAAGCACTTTGCACCTCAAACTTCTTGTGTCCTCATTGTTCATCCGTGATTACGAACTATAAGATACTCTGGTAAGCAGAAGGTGCCCATGGATCATCCCTTCTCGTCACAGTTTTTCTAACATTCTCATGTTTTCAATATTTTACACAAAGGTCAAGATCTACACACTTGTTTTTATCCAAACCGGGATCAATTTTCACATTTCTACACTTACGTTTTTTAAACAATGACAACATAACCAAGCTCAAAAGGACAAGTTTATTAAAAAAAATCTTTTAACACTTTTTAGTTCTAGAATTATTAAAAAAAATTAAAAACACACGCTTTAATCTACAAACATTTAAAACCAGCTCACAAGAGCTTGTAGTAAAAACATTTTTTGCATCATAAAACAAAAGAGAAAACAAATATGTAGTTACAGTATTGTGATTCTATAAGCATGCATTAAACTCTTCTTAATCCTTCAAACAAACTGAACTTTTTCAACCATCTACAATTTATTATAATAACAAAAAAAAAAGATCTCGGTGAAAATGTTGGTAGGGTGTGATGTCATAATAATACACTGGAAGCAAACAACGGGTGAAGGTTTGGAAGCTCCTGGCTGCCTGAAAAGCAACAAGACAACAAGGTGGTTTCAGACCTGCTGGGGTCCTTTTTTGTGAGTGCATAAAACACATTTGACATTGTGATGCCTCATCATGGAGAAACTCAACAGGACTTTGGATAAAACTGTTAGGAATTCTTTGCATTATGACTGCACTAAAGTTCTCCAGCAGAAGTTGATTCTAAACATGCTTGTGAATTTTTAGTCAGTCGAAGATTTCCTAACAAAAGCTTTTGTGCAACAAAAAAAAAAAAAAAAATTTTCTTAAATGATGAGAACAACCAAGTGCACTGCTGATATACAATTCACATCAAATAACTGATTTTCTTAGAACAGTCTTAGACCAAAGAAGAATGTATTTATATTAAAGGCTGTGTGAACGATGCTCACATTTCTTAATTTCGTACAAAGGTTTTCAGGCGTCCTTTATACAGTCATAATTTAATTCAGTTAAAGAAGCACAGAGCTATGGATCATGATGCATTAACAGACAACATGACGCTTTTAGATATACTGTATGTTTTGTAAGAACTGGACGCCGACTTCTCAGTCTTTCTACCTACCATTCTCAAACATGAAATGCAGGGTCATGACAAGCCAGAGCATATCCCAGCAGTACTGGTTACAAGGCAAGACCCCCCTCAAGCAACACTAGGGCACAGTTAACTCAATTATCAGGTGACATCCCCCCACAGACCATCAACTGGCTCAGGATTTGAAACCAGCATCCTTGAGGCAAAAAAAAAAATCACTAACCAATGTGTCACTATTGCTGAAAAAGTTAGTTGGGTCGAAAGCAGTAAAATAGAAACCGTCTATGTCAAGGAGGTCAAACTCCGATCCTGGAGGGCCGCTGTGACTGCAAGGTTTTCAGTCCGGCCACTTTGTTACTTACTAGTTGATTACTGCGGACAATGAAACACATTAAGGCGATTGTTAAGACTCTAAACCCTTGAGATTTTTTTTTCCTTAACCAGCAACCAAACAATAACGAATGCAAAGTGATGCAACACGACAAGCGAACCTGATCAGATTTGCACCTGTGTGTCCCTCAGGTGAAAGTTGGAGAAAAACTGGTCTGTACTGGTCCACAAAACATTTTGGTGGTGCCCTTGAAAATAAGTTTTGAAAATGTTTTGTGTGGTAGAAATAGCACCATTAAGTAACTGGTTTCACAAACAACAAGAATTGGCTTCTAATT
This sequence comes from Polypterus bichir lapradei, assembly GCA_026402145.1. NCBI lineage: Eukaryota > Metazoa > Chordata > Cladistia > Polypteriformes > Polypteridae > Polypterus > Polypterus bichir. Next base: position 16,774,373 of record JANRMT010062798.1, read on the forward strand.
AAGAAAATGCTTGGACTTTGAGATCCCCATTTTAACTTGTCATATGTTGACTCACTAGGCATCTTGTTTTTCTTTAGCAGGTAGAAAAAAAAAAACAATTAATGGGTCAGTGACTTAACAAAGCAAGCCAATCAGAATTAACCAAAAGCAGCCTGTTCAAGGGCAGCAGAAATTGCTTCCTATTGGAGAAAGAACAAAAACCTGCAGCCCATGTGGCCTTCCAATATCGGAGTTTGACACCCCTGGTCTAGGACTGATCACGTGATCTCAGACAGATGGTTAACCCAGAGTTTCCAAGTCGGAAATTCCACGTGAACTCTTTACAAACTCTGCACTTTATAGTCAGACATTTCAGAGAAAAAACAAAGCTATCTGAGTGGTTGGAGTTGCGATATAATTCTGACCCTTCATTTTAAGTCAGTTGTAAGAATTAAAATATATAACCTGGTCAGCCCAAAACAGCATTTGGAACATAGTGATACAGAAATCATGTTTATTTTGTTTTTTATTTTCATGAAAAATAGTACTTATTATTATTATTTTTTTGCAGACTAAGTAACAAATCAACAGCGACTCCACACTTCTCCAAATTGCCTGACTGGAAACCCATGTGAACACCCTGGGGTGGGAAAGAGAAGTCTTACAAGTTGGAGCTCCGAACAGTCTAAGAGCATAAGTATGGAAATCCTTAACCTGCAGAGAAAATGTTGCTAAGTCTATTAATTCAAGATTTATTATACTACCATGCAACGGAAAAAAAATGTTAACGCATAATTAAACAAGTCTGAGTAAACTGTAGTTGAAAGACATGAGTAGACACTGTAATACACTTGCCTCATATGTGTGTATTTTATCTATATATATATATATATATATATATATATATATATATATATATATACACACACACACACACACACACACACAGTATTTATTATCAATATAGAATTAGATTTTTACTCACTAATAAAACCAAATTGTTGTTTAAACATAAGCAGGAGTGTGCATCTTTAATTTAGATGGGCATAAAAATACAATTATTTGTGCATTTATGTTTTGTAAATCCAGAGTCAACTGGCCATAATTCAATAATTATGTTAATGGTCTGATATTGTTAGGTCCATTTATGTTAGTTTGGAACTGCTTTTTCTTCCTGTGTGCCTTTATTATGTAATCAAGAATTTCTAAAGTTTGTAATTGCACTTACCTGTGAACTTGTTACAGAGCTCTGAGCCTGACTCCATGAAGAGTGCTATACAAAGACAAATTGAATTGTGCCACACAGACCTATCTTATATATATATATATTAATGATACTAAAGTAACATTCAGGAAGACAATGGCTGGGTGTCTAGTTGTGTTTGAAGTCTGGTAATTGGTGTCCATATTAAATATATCTATTAACAAACACCTTTCAACTCTCTAAGCATTTTTGTAACTGCTAATATTTTAACTTCCACTGCATTAAGTGACAATTTGCCAATTATGTTGTTTCAACATGAAAGACTTTCACAGGTTAGTATCACCTAGCACATAAAGGATAAACTCATAACTTTCTTGTTCTATACTGTATTTAATGAATACTTTGAGCCAGTTCCTACCAATAGTGGTAATAAATGTGTACCTTATTTGAATATTTATGTGGGCTGCAAGGTGTTCCTGGAGTGTGGTTTGCTTGTAAGGTCCCCTTTTTTTGTACAGCACTACTTCACTGAGTGCTGTGATAAGTTCTCAGGTAAAATACAAGTATAAATATTAGAAATTGCTAAAAAAACAGAATTAATACAAATAAAGACACAGAAAACAAAGCAGAAACTGACTAACATACAAGGAAATGAACAATATCTGTTCATTAATTAGTTCTGAGCTATGACCATGCACCTCCATTCATTTTCCTGTGATTATTAAAACACTCTCTAGGCCTTTCTTTACCTCTTGAAACTTGATCCCTTTCTGATTAATGTACTCCATTCGAAAATAACGATCACATTGTTCCTTTAGAGTAAAGTGGATCATTTCCAGAGCCTTCCATCTGCCAACAAATTATCATCTTATAGGCTAGCAATGTAACCAAACAAGGAAAGACGTCATCATCCAAAACAAAGCTAACTAAAGCCTGTTCGGGGTTATTAGTTCTACACCAGAGGGTGGGGTAGATGAATTATTGCTGGAGGACCTCGTTAAATGTAGTCACTGTTTGAACTGCTCATGCCAGTAACATTTTACTGACTGTGTGTTCACTTCAAAGTAAAGATTACTGAGCCAAGTCAGTAAAATATTTATCCTATGTAAAACTAGTTCTGTGTGAATTGACAAATCAGTTAAACTCTATAATTTGAGTGATTTGGACGGGATTAAAATTACAGAGGTCTTTCAGTAATGATTACTTCACCCCACCCTCCTGGTGTAAAACTAAGCCTGTCCAAATAGGACTTTAGACATTTTTGTTAAACAAGAGCAAGAGTACTAAAGCTTGAGAAAGTATTTTATACATCACGGAAAAATGAACGGAAGGAGAAGAGGAATTAAATGAAAGCAAAACTTTACGAACAAGCAGAGGTCAATAATAAACATTCATAGCTATGCGTTGATGTCTGTGCCTACTGGGATGAAACACAAACTCTTCATTAGTTCTTAATGAATAAGCTGGTATTTGTGTATCGTGATTTTTATTAACTATCAGAATATACTTATGTTAGAAATCACAAATCAAAAAAGCCTCTTAGGAAACGAGATACTCCACAAGAAAAGAAGAGCAAGTCATTCATGGCATCTAACATTATTTAAATGGAATAATGCAACTTTACAAATCTCTGTAAAACATTACATAATCGATTTTTGGCACTAAAATGATCACAAACTATGGAAGGAGATTCATAGACTGCAAAGCTTGAAAAGAGAATCAAGTCAGTATGTCAACCCACAAGATTGACCCGCACATTTTGAAAGTTTATCACTAGACATCATATTATATACATTGGAAATATAAAATTGAAGGTGCTTTCAGAATTCAGTGAGTATTTTCTTCCCCACCAAGCTTTGTTCATTTATAAAATATCATGCATGTCCTTATTTTAAAGGTATCTTCAAAAAATGCAGAAGAGCAGATTCATTCGTTTTTGTTTTACCAAGATAAATACCATTAGAAATGTAATGCTCATGAAACCTCTATGAACAGAGCACCAGTAAATCGCATACATATCTATACTTTGATAAGATAACCGAAGTATTGCTTTCCGTAGTGGTTCAAAAGGCTTCAAAATGTGCTTGCCTGTAAATGATCAGCAAAGAAGCTGGAAGACCTGTACAAGACCTGGCCCACATAAACCTTCACCCAGTTGTACTAAATGACATCACACCAGCAGTAGTAATGACCGAGAGAAGGCGACTCCTGGTTAACTGTACGAGAGCTACCTCTTGGCCAACATTCCCGGAGCTCCCCCTCGTTCACCAGAGTTACCCCTCTCACAAGGTGACGCACCACGATGCCCACAGGTTTAGCATTTTAAAACACTAGAAAATTACTTCACTGCAAATACAAAATATCATGGCCCCCCCTCACACCAACCTGCCCCAACCCTACCCCCACCCTTCCACCAGTTTGAAATTCCTTCAGGGGACACTCTGAAGGCAACAGTTAAGATGCATCCAGCTGAAGAGTCCATCTTGTTTCAGTAACAAAGCAAGTAGAAATGTGTACAGTGATGTCTCAAGTAAACAGTGCTTACAGAAAAATATCCAGCCTTGGTGGCCTCTTGTTTTCATTGTACAAACAGACAAACTCTGCAATGGGGTCTCTTCTGGCTGGTCAGGGACACCAGCTTTACAATAAATCCAGTGTTTGTCAATCGGACTTGATAGAAAATGATCGCTCTCGACTAATTCTGCCACATTTGGAGAGACCAAGTCAGGAGATTAGTAAGGTTTCCAAGATAAAACAGTGCTTTTATAAGGACAAAAAAGGACAATACTTCCTCACCATATCACATAAAGCAGCCAGCTTTTGTTTTGCTGAAGGTATTCCACAATAAAAGAGTGTTTGAACTGCTGATGATAGAAAATCTAAAAAACAAAATCACTTTAGAACTTAACTTTTTTTTTTTTTTTTAAGGCCATGTAGAATGTGTCCTGAATGGACGAGTTGTATGATGACCCACTGTGATGATACCATACTGTCATCTGTCCTCGGAAGAGGTCACAGTAAAGGAGAATTGGATTGGTCCACATTTGAACTCTATAGACTTGTGGAACATAAAAAAGCTTTAGGCAGATGATATCACAGTGACTTTAGAAAGGTGCTCTTGTCTTATTCCAATGCTTGACTGCGAGAATCTTCCATTCTGATATGCAACATCAAAAAGAACCAAGATGAATTTCGTCCAAGTGTCTCCTTCATCTTTTTAATACCACATGATTTTTTTTCTTCTCACTATAATGAACATTTAAGACATTCAACTAACAAAAAAAACAAATAAAGCTGTGTATTACTGATGGCAAGAGAAATCCACTAGCCACGCCCCCTTTTTTATCAAAATGCAAAACCTGTGACACTTACAAAAGTCCCAATCATCAAAGGCGACATTCCCATTCTTTTTTACGATTACAATCCTCTTAGTCTATGTGCCAGTTCGCTAAACAGCTCAGTCAGCCATTCCAGCTGATATGACCAAACCAGGTCCTAACGTGTCCTTTTCTAAGGTGAGGTATTTTTTTTTTTCCAGCACTATTTCCTTTGCATTGTGTATCTGCCTGCTCTCCACTATCTCACCAGAACTCTTACTTACATGTAAATTACATTTAGATTACAATACAAAGGCATTCTTCACCCTTGAAGACCAAAGCCAGTGCTCGCTGCCGTTATCTGTTGTTTTTTTTTCTGGCAACAATGTCAAAATAAGCTAAGGCAACTTTGATCAAAGGCAGGCCACTGGCTTAGTAGTGCACAATTAACGTAAGAATACAAATTTTAAAAAAAAGTACAAGTCTTAATATGAGTAGAAAACAAGAATGGGTATGTTTCACACCAGCGGAGCCACTATCTCCTTACAAGGCAAGGGTCCAACCCAAACTGCTTTGTATGCAAACATTAATCTGGAGAGCTTGTGCATGGATGCAGATTTCATATACATTGTACACACTGTACAGTGTACATTAAAAAAAAAAAAAAGAAACCACCTCTGCTCTTCAATGCTAGCAAACTCAAAAAGGCCACATTTACTTTGAAACGCACAAATACAGCAAAAGAAAAATTCTGCAAATTAAGAGTGGAATTTCAAAAAAAAAAAAAAAAAAAAAGGCCAATTTTAACATAGCAAAGCAACCTCTGAAGATATCTCCTTTAACTGTTCACTTTCTCTTTCGTTACTCTCTTATAACACACACACACCCCTTCTTTGTACATATACAGCATATACATACATTCCTACGTATACACACACACACAGAAATCAACAAGCCATAACCAGAATTGAGATTTGTTTTCAGTTTTTTGGTACGAGAAATGCAAGAAGTCTGCATTCTGTTTACGTAATTGTGTTTTACTCATTGGACACAGGCAGAAAAAGTTAATCTTGTTAGCAGTAGCAACAGGAACATTTGGGGGAATGATCAGTACAACCATTTGCACTTTATGATATGTCAAAAAAAAATATATATCAATTTAAAAAGGTGTCCCAGGTTAAAATAAAAAACAAAAACCAAACTACCCACCATGTAGTAGCTCAGATCAATGAGACTGATGCTATCATAGTAGCTTGTGACAAGCTAAAAATGTAGGTAGTGTGGCTCTGTCCTGGCTTGATGCTATAATCCTAATTAAGGATCACATATAGCTCTTCCATTATGATGTAAACAATCTATAACCTGAAAGACCATCTGACAAGCATTCTTGTAAACAAGCTGCTCCTGAAGGCGTAGAAATTAGACAGAGGTCTCCGACTGTAGTCGCATCACAAACTTGTGACTCTTTGGGTCAATGAACTCCTCTCGGACCTGCAAGAAGGGAATTTGCTTCACAGTAACTACTAGGGAGAAATCCATCCTTTTCAGAGCAAAAACTGCCCCCTCTCTCAAAGACGAGGTTACTGGCTCCTCACTGACCAGTGTCCACTGGCGGCCTGCTGTATTTTCTCTGTGATATTGGACTGTGGGTCCTGGCAGCAAGTACCGCTCAAGAAATGCCTGTGAGTCGGGGAAAATAAGAGAGAGATACTGTAAATATTAGAGAAGTTTAGAGTTAAGACTACTGCCACTAAGCAGTCTTGTCATATTACAAAAAGCAAAAAATCAGTTTTTACATTTGCTTGTTGCCAAACTAATACAACATTCTCAAACCTGTTTAATCACATTCAGGATTACAGTGGGATGCAGCATATCCGGGTAGCGCTGCACACAAAAGCAGGAAACAGTTCTATAAGAGAGTGGGGCCCTATGGATTCCGTTTTATTTTTTCTCAAATTCCACTTAAATTTTTTTCATTTTTGGACTTTAGGTATTTATTTCTTGATTCAGATTTTTACATTTTTATTTTCTGTTGCAAACAATTTATGGTGTAATAAGGGTTCAATAAAAAATGAAGTGTGTTTATTTTATTTTTTTAACATCTTCACATAAATTGTATGTAAAATAATCCAATACAAATGCTGAAACTTTCAACCTTAATTGTCTTAGATAGACAGATGGAACTAACAAACTTTATTTGACTCCAAATAACAGAAGACAGATTAGATAAATTAGATAAAACAGAAAGATAAGATAGATTAAATAAAACTGATAGTGTGAGATTTTTTGAACCCTTTTGAGGCCCCTCCTAATGGTGCAACACGCCGAAACACAACTGACACATCTGTCGAGGGCTTCTTGTTTGTCGGTTCACAGCGCCACATAGGCAACCGCAAGCTCACCACCTCCTAGCGCAATCTGTCTGTCACCTGATGGGTGATGCGGGATAGCTCCCACTGCAAGAAATAACCTTCCCGTTCCAGTTTCAAGTAGAATAAAGCTAGTTTTCCTGAAATTCTTAGACTCAGCAGCAACTCACATGTCACAATAGATAAAATGAGCAAATAAACTTTTTTCCGCAGGGGAAGATAGATAAAACGAACAAACTTTATTTGTCCTCAGGAGGATATTTGGCTTTTTATAGAAGGACTTTACTTTAGACTAGACTAGACAGACAGGTAGATAGATAGATGGATAGATCAAACAAGGGGAAAGTTAGGCTTTTTACAGAAGCTCTATAAATAGATTAGATAAAACTGATTATATAGATCAATAGATTGATAGATCTATCAATCTATCGATTAATCAATAGATTGAACTTTGTCCCCAGGGGAAAATTTGGATTTTTACAGAAGCTCTTTAGATATATCGATAGATCAAACAAACAAACTTTATTTGACCCTAGGAGGATATCTGGCTTTTTACAGAAGTCCTTTAAATTGTTTAAATTAGATTAGATAGATAAATCAATGAATGAATCAATCAATCAATCAAACTAAAATTTGTCCCCAGGGAAAATTTTGGCTTTTTACAGAAGCCTTTTAAATAGATCAGATTAGATTAGGATGGAGATAGACAGATCAATTGATGGATTGAATGAACAAACTTTGTCTCGGGGGGAGGTTTGGGAATTTTGCTTTCCTTAAATAGATAGATAGACACACACACACACACACACACACACACACACACACACACAATAGTCTGAACACACACCAGAATGACTAAAAAGGAAAATATTAGAAAGAAAGTGAGGCCTTATGCAGGTGTATTGCTGTTGGTATAAACTTAACATGCAAGTTAAACTTTAATCTTTAAGTTTAAATTAACATACTTCACAAATTAAAATGAGTTGGCGTACTTGCAAGAGTAAATAAATGTAGACATTTTGAGCCTTACCAAAAGTCCATATTTGAAATGAAACTGCATGAACGCAGAACTAGTCATTTTGCCATCTTAAAAAAACCTCTCCATTGAAATGCATTAAAGGATAGTTGAAATAGTCAGGTATACAGTACTTTGTTTTGTCCCTGACGGACTTTCTACTTTCAACAGGCAGTGTTTTGTACTTTACTAAAATTCTTCTCAGCATCTTTTTTCCTGGTTATGAACCAGAAAACTTGAAATTCTGTGCAATTCTGTCTTCATGTGTGAATTCCATAATTTATCCCATGATTTCACAAAAAATGGAAACCAAAGTGCCCTAAGAGAGCTGCTCATGCACACACCCACACTTGCACAGGGCCAATTTGAAATCACCAATCAACCCAACACTCTAATCGCTAGAGAAGTGAGAGGGAAACATAGCATGAACATGTAAATTCCACATGGAGAAGTTTCTGTTAAAGTTTAGATTATGGATAAGATTAAACAATAAAAAAAACCCCAAAAGTTACAAATTATTTCACTATGACTTATATTTTTAGGAAACGTACACTGTACAAAAGCAAACCAATGATCACTAAACAGCACCTAATTAAACAAGAGGTATGTAAACTTGATGTTGTTTATGAATCCCGTAGGAATTTTTCTATTATTTTTTATTAGCTTTAGGAAATAAAATTGGACGTCCTCATTTCAAGTGTCACAATAAAGAAAGGCTTCAACTAAATAATGCTCAAGACAAGTCTGTCTGAAAATCATTAGTACAGAAGATAAAAACCTCTAAGAGCTCCCCAGAACACAAACAAGTTTCAAGCAGATGATATTACAGTGACAGTGATGTTGTCTTTCGTGATAGCTTCAGGAATCTTTCATTTCCTAATGTGAGATGAGAAGACAACCACACACACACCACTTAGTCCTTTAATGTGTAAAGCAAAGTTTGTCTTACCTTAGGTGTCATGTCATGCGTAATGCAGAACTGTAAGTGTTGCAGAATGCTCTCCATGCTATGGTATGGCTGCTGTCTTGTGGTCCGAAGGTACTTCTGCATGGCACGTGCCATTGAGGCAAATATTGCCTGGGCTGCTTCCCGGGGGTCCATAATTTCTCGTGGATTCTTTTGATCCTCATCCTGCAAGCGTTTAATGTGCGTAAAAGCCTCCTCTACTGCAACCACAAGTCTAAAAGAGTAACATTAAATATACATAAAATTAATCTTAATTCTTTAGACACTGCTGTAAGCCTAAAGCAACAGTCAAAGCAAAACACAAATTATAACTGAAAAGTAAAATAACAATGCGTGATATACACTCAGAATCAATTTAACAAAAACTCTAAGGTAACAAGCATGTCCTTAGTAATGACAAAATAACTGAGAACTGCAATGGGTATTAACCCTACTGCCTCACAGTTCCAGATGCTGGCCTGGGTGTGGTTTGCATGTTTTCACACTCTACCTATTTAGGCTTTTCGCTGGGTATTCCAGTTCACTACTCACATTACAAAAACATTCAGGAGAGGTTAGCCAGTGATTCTAAACTGACAGCGAGAGTGTGTGTGCCTGAAGGTGTCCTTCAATAGTCTGGCTCCCACCTCTTTCCTTTGGCCCTATGCTGCTGGGACTGGCACCAGTCTGTGAGCAGAATAAGAAGGTTAGAAAATGGATGGACAGATGAAGTTAATGGGTAGGCAGATCATTTCTGTGTCACCCTCTCAGAAGAATAAGGCATTTTGGCATGACAAATTTAATTTTGACAATTAATGCTTATTTCACAACTAACACCACTTTCAATATAATCATTATTACAAATACACAACCTATCATACAACATGTATGAGAAGAATTTTCTAGTACTGTAGGTCATAGGTGTACTTTAAACATTTAAGAAATTGTTTTATTACAGGTGCTGTGGAGAGAAGGGTTACATGCACGATGGCCTTCACCAATCACAACTGCACTGTTTGCTTGTTACATAATTTGACTGATGCGTATTCTCACATGTTGTGGATTTCCTACAAGTTTCACCTTTGCTTCTGTAAGTTTGCAAGGGTAAGCTTTTCAATTTGCAGGATTGCTGAACCAGGTGAAACTGCACAATTCCATCAGAAAAAAGTAAAGGAAAATGGTAATCGGCAGTCAGGATAGGCATAGATAAAATATGTTGAGAAGGGTGCTGCTATCATCTTAAGTGGAAGAATGGAGGAGGCTGAGGGAAAATGATGGATAGGGTTCCACAGTCTGATCACATCCTCTGCATAGTATATTATCAGCCAGTCCACCCCATTGTCAATAAGCCCAATTTCAAATTTTTTTGTAGACTTAAAACTGAACGAGAAACTAGCATATAAATACAGCCATGTGCCGATTGGTTTCTGACCAAGTGGAGGTCATTAATACTTAAGGCCTAGTGACACAAGAATGATGTACTATACATATAACTTAACTATGTAGAGTGTATTTTATTTGTAATGTAACAGGTACAGTATAAGAAGCATTGTTTTTGATACTTTTTAGAGATTTTAATAATAAAATGCAGTACAGCAATCCCTCGCCTATTGCGGAAGTTACGTTCCAGACCCATCGGCGATAGGTGAAAATCCGCGATATAGAAAGACCATATAAACAAACATTTTTTTTTTTATATAGTTTAAGCCTTAAAATACCCATCCCACACGCTTTAAACACATGTAAACTTATTAAAACACACTTTGTAAACACATATGATATGTGGATGTCAGGCTAAGGATATGAGTAACATCTCTCTATTACAAAACATTTTAACATCACGCAAGACAAGGCAGTGAGACAGGATAAGAGCTGCTGTACAGGCTTTTAAATGATTGACTCGCAGAGCGACAAGCAGATCAAGCATCTTGGCAGAAGCAGCACAAAGCCAGTAGCTGATCCGTCCACTTCTGCTTAGCGTGCGTTCAGCTCCCACCCTTCACAAAGCGAGTGGCAGAGACGCGAAGTGGCAAAAGGACAGCTGCTGTACAGGCTTTTAAGTGATTGACGCGAAGCGTGACAAGCACAACGCACAGCTGGCCAGCAGCAGCAGCAAGACACCAGCTGAACCGATCGCATCTCTTTTGCGTGTATTCAGACCCCCCCCTTCACAACGTGAGCAGCGTTATAAGTGCCCAAGAAAGAGATTTAACCATGCCTGGGGCAGGAAATAAAGGACAAATATTGTTTTTACAAAAGTTTTAAAGTAAAAATGAAAATAATGCATTTGTAACAATTCCCATGAAAATAATCTCTTTAAATTGTTTATCGGGTAAACCAAACCTGGGGGTAGGGGAGCGAAGCAAGCAGGGGGAGGAACCGATCTAGTAATAACAACAGTATTAATGCCGATGTAGTGGGGGCGCGATAGCTGAACCACGATATAGCGGGGGATCACTGTACTGTACACAAAACATTCTCCAAAACATTTTGGTTCCAGCAAAGTGTCTGCAGCTGCCATTTTTCCATGGTTTTTTACTGCCTGTCTTTTGACTTGCCATGGTATTTCATAGTTTATTTTTCATGGAAAAAGCATTGTATAATGGTGCAGTGGTCTTTAAAGTGTCCATGAATGCTAGGGAAGTGTCCGCCAATGATGCTGGACTGATTACTGTGACCAAAATTGTGACTTGAGCTGAGAGGCAGCAGGACCCCTGTGGCTCCCTGAATTGAATTAATATTGTATCGCCTCACCACTGTGGTGCTCACTGCTACAGAGGGTCACTGGATCCTTTGCTCTTTACAAGGTTCGTTTAGGCAGCTTGCTATTGTTGAGCTGGAATGCTTTTTTGACATTGGTTACCCTGCCATTTTATTGGCTCCCTCACAGTCTGTTTCTAACTCTTTTTGGTCCGATTTATTTTTTCCTTTTCTTCCAGGGCTGAATATTTTTTCCAAAAAACTCGGTTTTCTGAAAAGCACACAAAGCAATAGTTTCTCACATAAGTGAACATAAAATTTCTGTTGCTGCATGCAGTGCACTGTTTGCCAAATGTTAGGTGTCTCTTGGCAGCAGCAGCGGTGGGCACAGTGCTATGAAATCTGGTTTGTATCTCTTGTCATTTTAAGTGGCGGTCTTCCCAGGTAAACGTTGCTGCATTTGAATGTACATCTTCAGCACCATAATCACCTGGGACCAATCAGCTGATGCCGGTAGTGCACTTTCATTTTAGGTGTTGATCTCCAGATCACTTGCAACAAGTCAGAGTCCAATTCAAAATAATACAATATATGCAAAATGTCCACTGCATATTTTGCTTCGCTCTCTCTCTCTCCAGATGTCACTGCCATTTTTCTTTACTTGTCGCTACTCACGCACACACACAGGGATTAGACATCAAGTCATCAAGTCTAACATTCCTCCAGGCAAAGAGAGTCTACCTTTACCATAACAGTGAGTTTTTTCAAAGCTTACAGCTGTTTATTGCCCTCTACCCAGGTATGTTGACTTTGTTGCCATCTGCCCTCACCCCTTCTGTCAACAAAAATCAATATCTGCCCTAAAACAGTTATGCTGCTTATTTGCATGATGCCAGCTCACACCTTTCATCCCTGATCAATGCAATTATTCCTTGAATTGGCACACCAATTCTTTGTAGACATGCAGCCAGTGACAGAGGCACTGGCTGGGGTCTTGAGCGCTTTCTTGTTAGGTGGCACAGTGGAGATGCTGAGCACTCCGCTGTCAGATGATACAGCAGGGATGTTGACTGCTGCACTGGCATGTGATGTAGCAGGGATGTTAAACGTGATCTGTCCATTGTGTGTGGGCAGATGAATGGTGTTTCAGGTCCAGATCTCAGCTTTGAGACTCTCCCTCTACTGCTGCTCTGCAACACCTTTGCAGCCTGTCTTGTCCTTTGCCTGCACATTCTTATCACTGGTTATGCTTCACACTGCTCACTGGGGTCAGAGGCAACTTGATCTGACACGCTTTTCTCCAGCTCCATAAACCTTGTAAATATTAATAAATCTTTCATTACCATTATTATTATTATTTCACATAGCCTCATATGTTTTCTATCTCTTGGAAGGCCCTTTAAGGTATGTTTTGACCCATGCTGTGCCTCATGGCTAATTCTAATGCATTTTGCACGCAAAATCTTCAATTCCATGGACTAGCATGCAGCCATGAGATTCAAAAATCAATTTGTGCTACACCATACTATCAGTTAAAGTATATGTGCCAGTGACCCACTTTAGCTCAGTCTAGGATATCACAATAGGTGTACCCAATCCAAAAGGTATGCAAAAAATCCAACACAAAATGGGCTGAATGTAGAGCTCTCCCAAAACATGCAACCTGTGAAGATGGGCACTGGTCAACAGTGCTCACCGTTTGACTGATGTACAGGACACAGTTTAGGAGTTTTTTGTATAGACGGGTTCCATTTCTTACACAAATTCTAAATGAACAATATTTTTACCCATTTCACCCTGAGATCCTCTAGGGGTGAATTCTTTACAATGCTGCGGTTCAAAGCATTCCAATGATGTATAGTTGTCTGTGGTTGGTCATTCATATTACATGTCACAGCTGTGTGTAAATGACAGGAAATAAGTTGGGCGTGCGACTACTCACTTTAACACACAAGCTTCTGTGAGAGTGCATGTGGATTGTTTTGCTGACATGCAGTAAGACTTGAAGTTTGTATTAGAGAAAATGTAATTTTCATTTTTTGAAGAAGACGACAACATACAGTTTAGGAAGCCCTAGAATATGTAACTTAATGCTAGTGATATGGATTATGACCCTTGAGTCTGATCAAAGTTTTGACTATTGAGAATTTCATGTTTGCTGAAGGACACAATTGACTTTTAAGTATTACTTACTGTATAGCATAACTTTGAAGCGTTGCAGCATGCAGTTTTAAAGTTCAAGTGGCATGGGTTCAATAACCATACCTGGATGCTGTCTGTTGTACGTTTTCCCTATGTTAGTTTTCTGAGCAGGGCAGTTTCAATTTGAACTTAAAATGTCGGCAATGTTACTTAGTGTACCGGTGAGTACTGTTAGACTGTATCTGCGTCTTTCAAATTTTCACGAGGATTCCCCACCCAACCAGTCCCACCTCCCCCTCCCCTGATTGAATCTTTTTCTACCTTCTTAGAGGGTCAAGGCTGTCAAAAAACAGCCCCTGTTGAGGACCATTGAGACATTCCTTGCGTGATTTTGGGCTGTACAAGAAATAGATTGTTGTTGTTGTTGTTGTTATTAGGTGGATTAATGGGACCACACAAAGTTCAAAGCATTCCAAGGTACGTATGTGATGTGATATCAGAGGCCACTAGGCATAAACACTTCAATCACTGCCCAAACGTTGTTTAGTTGCTCTTTCTTCAAAATAATACTTCTAGTGGCAGATAATATATTTTTTTTATGTTTCCTAGTAACTCATGTAAATACATTAGAATTTTTTTTATACCAGATGGCCAGGCTGTGTATCTTCTATTCAGATACAAAGCAGGACCTTGTCTTTAAACGACTTCATTAATCAATATCAATACGTTTTATCACTAACCAAGTTAAAGCATGTCTTTGGGTTTTGGGGAAACCCTGTACATTGATATAGACTTCCTAATTATTTGTTAGTTTGTGTTCTTTCAGGTTAGTTTATCTATTTACCTTACTAAAAATTCACAAATGTTCTTCAATTCAAACAGTCTCGATCAATTCTCAAATAATCATCCAAAGTATTACCTTGCCTTTCGTTTTCTCACACGTCTCTCCATTTCTGCCTCTTCGTAGTAATATTCATTATGGCTGTTATCTCGTCTCCGGGCTGCAGCAGCAATCATTGCACGGGACTGGCCTGTTGAGTTGTTGGTACTGTTTTCTGGGTAGGCATGAAAAATTAGCTTAATAAAAAAAACTTAAACACAGAAACAATTTCATGTAACCAAACTGACATAACGCTATGACAGTATGAGCTGAAAGTTATTAGATAAACCATTTTTCAAAGCAGCTCATACTTATTTCTCATAGGATGACAAAACTTTCAAAAAGATATATGGAGAGTGGTAAACAAACTGAAAACACGCTGTCAATAGTATATTATATTGAACTACAACTGTGGTATTTTTAGGCTAATAGACAAATGAGTATGAGTTTGTCAATTCTGCAGTTGTCATTCAGAGACCTATACTAAGGATTTCTTTCATTTGGCAGGATATGTTGAGATTCCATGATTTTGCTAAGCATAATTCATTTTGTTGAACTACTCTGCCCATTCAAATCAGGTAAATCATTTTATCAGAACACGAATGTCACACATTTAACAATTGCAAATTATATATAACATTAAATACACCTCCACACATACTGCCTAGTAATGAAAGTATGACTTGAATTTGGTAATAGGAACCTTTTTTGCACAGTTCTTCAAACTTCTGCTCTGCAGTTACCCCAGCTCTACTCACAGCCCTGTGGAAATTTCACCTGTTCTAGGATGCATCCTTTTCTGATGCTCGAGCATACATTCTGTACTACCATGGGGTGCTAAATCAGACTTGCATTTTCTGCATGTTATAGTTTTACCTTTTGCTTTAAGCCAAAAAGCCTAATTGCCAAGAAAAATATTGCATCAGTAGACTAATAATGCTGCTGGGATATTATTTTATTACCTTCTCCTAGAGAGTACACCTTGAACCCTGACATTTTCTTGGAGAGTATGGACTTAGGAAGGTTCAGCAGAGCAGGGTTGTACACAGGGAAATCACTGTAGTACCTCTCAAGAATCCACACAGCAGCACGCTGAATACTGAAGAAGAGAGAGAAGACAGAACTGTTATACCAAGTAAAAGACAATCGGGCATGCTGCATCAGTTGGAAGCTCACTCACAAAATGTGGTTAAATTTATACAGGTCAATTTAGAGGTCTATATGCAGTATACCATTATTCTGCATCATTAATACACATATTCAGTTATATTAAGGAGGCACAAATAATGTTTTAAAGCAGGGGTGTCGAACTCCAGGCCTGGAGGGCCGCAGTGGCTGCAGGTTTTCATTCTAACCCTTTTCCTAATCAGCAAGCAGTTTTCACTGCTAACTCACTCCTTAATTTCAATAGCCCTGTTTTTAAGGATTCAGTCCTCTGAATTGATTTCTTTCTTCATTAAATGACAGCCAAGCGGAAATGAGATGTGAAACGAGCCAACAGATGACCAGCTAAACTGGGATTTCAAACTCCAACCAATCTGTTAATGAGAAGCTGATTCTTGCTGTTAATTAAACCCGTTATTTTATTCCATGGCTTGTTGCTGCTCTCATTCTGCCACTGCAGACATTTCCAAAACTGTTGATTTTTCTGTTTTTTCTAAGAACACCGTCCAAATGTTTTGGTGACCTGAGAAATCAACCTTACCGAGACCTTCACCTTTCTTTATTTTTAGATATTGTGTGATAGGCACAGGTGAGCTGGTCATGGAGCGGCTCGTTTTGTGTCTCATTATTGTTTGGCTGCTAATTAAGGAAAAAAGAGACAACTAAGGTGCCTGAGTCACGTTAATTAAAACTAAGGCAAAAGTTAATTAGCAGCCAAAACTGGTCACTAATGAGGAAGATGGTTAGAATGAAATCCTGCAGCCACTGCGGCCCTCCAGGACTGGAGTTCGACACCCGTGTTTTAAAGGATTATTTGGTATGGACTATTTCCTTGAAAAGCTCATCCATCCTGTTCCCCTTGGTTCTCCTACTCTCCACCACACTACGTAGTAATTTATTCCATTTGTCTATGGTTTTCGTGGAAAATCTGCTCTTAACAAGTTTTCAACCATAAAGCAACAACTGAGATCCACTATACTCATTCTCTTCATAATTTTAAACACTTTGATCATGTCACCTCGTAATCTATTTTTGCTTAAACTAAAAAGGCTTAAATCCTTCAATTCTCATAGTTCTCAGTCCTGGAATCAGCCTGGTCAATTTTCTCTGGATTTTCTGTAGTGCCGCATCTTTTTTGAAATATGTGGACCAAAACACACAGTACTGCAGGCATGGCCTCACTAGTGTGTAGGGTCGCACTGTATACCTGTGCTGTAAAAGTACAGAAAAACCAAATTTTTAAAATGGTACAATATCAACATTTCTGGATTTTTGGTTCCGGAAGTAAACATCAAATTTCTTCCATATCCCCTGCCCCACTTCTCTTGATGCTTGCTATTGCAGTTGAGAAAAAACACCCTTTTTTATATAAAAAGAGTTCATGAAATGAATGTACACACTTTAATGTGATTACAATCTGGCCGAGGAACACTTTTCTCCCCCTATTGCTTCGATATGATCAGAACTTCATGGGGTATCCTCTTATTCCCCTTTAAATGTTGATGTGATTGCGACTTTGTAGAGACTTGCTTTGACACTTTCAGAACTTCATGACAGAATCTTCACACCCCCTAATTGCTTTGGCTTCATGGCAGTGGTGTAGAGTAAATCAAGGGTTTTGAAGTTATCCGTTACTTTCTTCTGAACCATTCTGGTACCAGTACAAGGGTCTGAAAGCTGGTATTGATACTGAAGTCAACTTTTAGTACCTATCCAACACTGCTAGTGCATTACATAACAAACATAACCCCCTCTCACACATCAAGATATGCAACCTAACATTCTATTAGCCTTCTTGATCACTTCTGCACACTGTCTGGATGTAGATAGTGATGAATCCAATACGTCTCCTAGATCCTTCTCATAAAATGTATTTTCAACTTTCGGACATCCCATTGTGTATTCAAATCTAACATTTCAATTTCATACATGTAATAGTTTACATTCACTTTCATTACATTTTGTCTGCCAAAAATCTGCCCATCTTTCAAGTGGCTCCTTATCTAAAGCCCACTAATAATCAAGGTAAATAATATATGTTTTTGAGTTAAAAATATATTTTTACTCTCACCTTATAGATGATCATGAATTGTAGTTGGCAAAAAAAGTGGCAAATAATGATTTAACATGATTTGTCTCCATAGAAATCTTCTTGTACATGCTACATGATTAACAGCAAAACTCTGTGCTGCACACTCGATAAATCTGTAAGAGGGCCCTACACAACTACAATAAAATCACAATATAAGGAAAATTCTTTTGACGTGCATTCTGTCACTCCGTGCTCAGATCTCATTTTGGCTTTGCACAAGTCGCATGGTGATGACGAAAGTGTGCCCGGGCCAAGAAC
Organism: Polypterus bichir lapradei; assembly: GCA_026402145.1. NCBI lineage: Eukaryota > Metazoa > Chordata > Cladistia > Polypteriformes > Polypteridae > Polypterus > Polypterus bichir. The sequence continues at coordinate 16,792,439 of JANRMT010062798.1, forward strand.
ATTAAAGTGCAGTATGAGTACAGGCCAGCAGGGCAGTAGTGACAGGGGACAACTGTACTCAGGCATGGTACAGAACAAGTACACCCTAAGTACAATATACAGTACACCCTAAGTGAGCTGTTCTTTCCCAGTTTCTGTGTTTTCTGGCCAATAATGAAATTACACTGTGTCAGGTTTGATAAATTTTAACTAAAATGTATTAGCAGGCATATATTAACAGTGGAATTTTTATTTTTTTTTTACTTTTTAGCAATATTTTCTCCCTGATTTTCATTCTGCTTTTCCAAGTGTTCTGGTTAAGTAATTGACTTCCTAAAATAGCGAGTCTGATTTTGAAGTAACTGCAGCCTTTCATCATTAAGTGCTGTTTGTCCTAGTGTCTGCTCTGTTTGTTTTTAATTGTCAAAATTAAGATACAATTTCAAAATGTTCTTTTTCATGTGCGATTTACTGTATATACTCACGGATAAGTTCTCTCATGGATAAGGCAGGGCTTGATTTTACCGTATAATTTCTGGTATTTTATAATGTCAGTCGTATAAGTCGAATGCGGAAAACTCATACTATTGGTCCAAGAGATTATGATATGCTAACGCCCACCTGAGAGAGTAACCACGGAGCACACACCTTTTTTTTTTCCTATCTATTTTGCTGCCTACGTGACCACACGGTAATATCTGAACTATTACGAAGCAACGTTTGCACTGATTTGTGTTTTTTGTATCTCACACCCTCATACACCTTTATCGAAAGAGCATCCCTTATCTATGATGGAGCATTCGATCAGAAGAAAATATGAAGCTGGTTTTATATTAAAAGTCGTTGAAGTGGCAAAAGAAATTTGTAACTGCGCTGCTGCAACAAAATTCAATGTGTCTGAGAAACTGATGCGAGATTGGAGGAGGCAAGAAGATGTAAAAAAAAAAAAAAAAAATGTAAGCATCGTATTTTTGAACGGGCATATAAGTCGGGGTTTGATTTTATGATCGATTTTTCGGGTTTCAAGATCCAGCTTATACGTGAGTATATATGGTATTATTGTGCTTTAATGTGCTTTTTAGCCTTGATAACAAAGCAGCAATATGAAATGTTAACTTAAATGTTTATCGTATCACATTTCAAATTGAAAATTTGTACAGACTTTTTTTTGCAGCTGAACCTGCAGACAAGCAATTTTTGATTACTTTCTTTGAAAACTAAACTGAGCCTTAATTTTGAATGTTGCTTTTTATTTAAACTTGGCTTTTTCAAATAGAAATTATTTGATTACAAGAAAAAGTTTCATGGTGCTTAAAATAAATGATGTCCCTTGTTCTGGTAATAAAAAAAGCATCCACTTCTTTGCCATTGCCTTTTACTCCACTGCGGTGTTGGGTGCAAGTTTGATGGAGGTTTTCTCAAATATAAGCTACCATTATGGTTGAAGTTAATAATTGCTCAGTGTCTCTGAGAATTTCAAGTTACCTTTTAAACATGTAACTTTGGGGAAAGATAGAAGTCTCCAATGGTTTCAAGGTAAGAGCAATACCTGATGACCATGGTGCTGGAGTGTGGGTGACTCATGTTGGTGTAGGGTTTGGTGGAGCTCTGGGGTGTTAAATTCTTAAAGGATTGTAAGGGTTAAATTGTTTTGCTAACCATGACTCATACTAAGCCCATGTTTTGTATTTGCACATAACTGATTTCAGCCCATTTTTGCTTATTTCTATCTATTAAAGAGATACACGATGATGTATGTGCGAACATAATAAATAGTAGCCTGCTCCTTGTGAAGATCACACACACACACCCCTTAGGAACTACAGCAGGGCCCTCGCTTATGCCGTAGGGTGTTTGTGTTTGTCTAGCAATAAACTCTTTATTCAGACTGATCAATACTTAAAGTAGGTAATAATTTTAAATGCCTGTACATTGGTCAGACATGCAAGTAAGTATTTCACCATAATTGATACACGTGACAATAAGCTTGAACTGTTTATGAAGCTGCTTGTAATAGAACTCACTATACATAAAACTCTAACTAAGAAGATACTTGATCATTACAATCAGTAGTGACATTTAAAACATCATTTACTATAAAAGTAATAGATTTATTTTAAAATATTCAAAAGATTATTTGCACTGTAATAATCAAGGACGTTTTGAAGCAGAAAGTAAAGGGGCGTGTAAAAATGGTACTTGACATGGAAAACCGGCTTATTTACTGTTACTAATTCCCGGTTTTACCTGCAACAATTGTAGTGCTTCCCTTTCTAAAAGGGATTCTGCCAACTATATTTGAATAGTGTGCGTGTCTTTAACAGTGAAATATATCCCAAAATAATTATTTGAACTGAGGTTTCAATGTTTGTTTTAATAAACTCAGGTTTATAATGCCATTTTAAATGTTCTCACAGAATGCCCCAGTATTTATAGTCTTTTTATTAAAAGTTCAATCTTGTCATTATGGTATTAGGCCACCACAAAAATGTAATATATAAAAGTGAAACTTAGTCAAATTACTATTTACTTCATGATCAGACATAAGCTTTTTATAATGAATGTGGATCAGTTACAAAATACTCTAAATCTTCTTCTTCCACAATTGAACATGCTGTTTCCAGTCAATGAGGTCCTCCTTTTTGAATTTGTATTTGTGATGCTGCTGTCTCAAATCAAGACAGTAGGAGTTATAAGCAATTATCGTGTTACTGATGTTGGAGCCAGCAAAAATGTACAGAGTCATACTCTGAATAAGTGTCAGCTAAAATATGTGTTAAAATTTCCAAATAAACATATACTAATTTAATTAAACTATTTTTTTCTTCCAGTCTTTTGATAAAAACATAGCCTTTTTTAATTTTGTAAGTTTTGTTTTATGTTTAATGCTACTCAATGTTTGCAAGTTCTTTAATGAATAATATACAAAAGCCACACTAGCCTGATCACTCACACTGGCAGTGCCGAAATGGCTTCTATCTTTACATGTTGTGTGCTTTTAATCAACATAGTAAATATATTAGTCTAATTACAAATACAGGTGGAGTCTATAAACTGAGGAGTCAAACTCAAAGGTTTAGTGCACCGACTCGACAGCCCTGAGGTCTGTTCCAGAAAGCACGATTAGATAATCTTGCATCTCAGAACAAATTCCGGTTGACAGATTAGCTGGTTCGAGAACAATGATTTTCAATTAGCTCACACAATAATGGATAGGCTGATTTGTATTAATACATGTTCATGGCAAAATGTACAAGCCATTGTGAGTTGAGCAGTGAACAGCCAATTAGCCTTGGACTACAAGTCTGAGAATCAAAAGGGACCAACCCTCATGCCACAGCACTGGTGATAGTGCATGAAGATTATCGGTAAATCCAACAAAAGAGGAGTAATACAGCAACAGCAACTGCCAAGGAAAGGAAGGCAGAGTGGTGGAATATCACTGAAAGAATGAATGCGTAAAAGAGTTAATCAGTGAAGTCTGTGTAAATGTTACTTGATAAACTGCTGTATTGTGTAAATGTACCCCAACAGATATACCTTACCTTAAACGATAATATGCCTCACAGAAGTATTCGTTTTTTTCAATATTGTTGATGTCAAAAAAGTTTCATTGCTGTGACATTAGGTTTACGGCACATATAGAGTCCTTCTAATAGTTACTGTGAGAGATGTGATCGAGATACTGATAATCAATAGGGTGATGTGAAACCTGTAGGCTCTGGGACTGGTGAGGAGAGCTGCCCCGAGGTCATTTCTTCATCAAAGGTCGTCTGACTTGTCACGACTGTCAGGTTAGCAGTACATGGACATTCTGTCACCCAATGAGCACAACCAGTCACCAACTGCCAAATGTGTTGTGTGCAACAAGTATGGACAGGGAAAAGACACGCGTTATATTTGTGGCACATTTGCTCTAATACCTGCACTATGCATGGTGCCATGATTCTAGGACTCTCATCCCAATGGAGACTTTTAGTCGTGTTTGTGGTTAAAATAAAGTAATTAACAGTTTCTTTACATTTTTGACAGTGTTGTTGGTAATAAAGCCATTGCTTTCTGATACATTACTTTTACAATTTTGATTGAGTTCATTATTTTTCATACCAAATATATGCATAGACCTAGACTACGGTGTCCTTGTAAAAAATGGTCCTGCAGTCAATGTGTTAAAATCCATATAAAATATAAAAATGTAAACATTATAATATGTGTACTATTGAATCAGTGAATGGCAAGATAATTGCAGATATTTTCATTTAAGCAAACTCTTTAAAGCTAGTTTTGTAACATGCTTGTAAAATTTAGTATGTCAGTGAACCAATTGGTTAGGTTTGTAATATTTGGTTTTGTATGATTTACATTTGCATTATTATCTGGTTTAAAAAAATATTACTAAAGAATAATATTTAATGAAGGAGTCATATTAATCCAAATTTCAAGTATCAGAAACTCATGGTGCTTTAAATGTGTCCCAACTTTAAAGCTTTCTGTGTGAAATCAAACTTGTCATTTTTACATGAATCCTGTATTTCAGAACTCTGGTGGAACAGCGTTTGTTTTACTCTTTTCAAGGTTTCTTATGTAAGGGATCCCATTTTGTTAATGCTTATGCCTGTGTGCAAATCCCGAATTTGAAAATTGTTAATTGTACTCAAAAAAAAAAAAAAAAAAGATAACTGTGAGACAGCATTATATTCTTCACAGTACCAATCAAACACACTGTACATGATGTGTTTTCACTTACGGGTTATACTAATGAATGGTTGTTTGCCATTTAAAGCCAAAAGAATGATACACATTCAGTGTTTACAATTTGTATTTAATGAAATATGCCATTTTCGAACGTCCAGGCCACCTCCTTGTCTCCTCCACCAAGCTCTGTCCTTCTCCTCACCCAACTCCATCCTTGAATGAAGGGAGGCGGCCCCTTTTATAATCACCCGGATGTGCTCCAGGAGTTTCCCGGCAATCTTCCACCGACACGCCCCAGTGTGGCAGAAATGCCGGCTGCATCCCCGGAAGCACTCTGGGTGTCCCCGCTCTTCTTCCCCCCAGCACTTCCGGATGTGGTGGAAGTGCGGAGGTCCAGGGTTCCAAAGGCATGGGGCACCCCCTGCCGGTGACCACGGGCCCCTACAGGGTGGAGCTTCAAAGCTCTGTACCTGTGGCCCCCAAAGGTACCAGGGTGGTCGCCCCCACATGGTCTGGGGAAGACGCAAGCCCTCCTCCGGTCCTCCTGGGTGTCCCAGCCGGGTCGCCACCCCAGCCATCTCTGACATCTGCTGACTGTGTTTTTTGGCGACTATGCATCTCTGTTAATGTAGTACGTTGTTGCATTAATAGTGAGAGAAGTCCCCTGTCGTTTGAAGCATTGAAACATTAAATACATTTTATTTTGGTATTAACAAAAGGAACAACTCATGTACCTGCTGGTGTAAACAAGCCAAATAGCCACTTTGTGTGAGTCTTGCCACAACAGTTGTTTGTTCTGGCTGTCCTCCTACATCCCACAGTCCTACATGCATAACTGCGGATGTGTGCGAGTCTCACCCCAGTGTGACCCAGAACTGTATACACCAGTCAGAAACTGGACAGATGCTTGGACTGATGGACATCAAAAAAGTACCCTTTATAATCAGAGAATGGATGCATAGCCTCTGATCATTTATCAGGACTGTCACTTCTGATTCATTTAATTATTTCCTCAAATATGTAACAATACAAGTCACAGCACACATAAATCTGTTTCTGACATAATTTAATAATGGGATAAAAGTGGCAATGTCATGAGACTGTATGTGTGTGTATTTTCCTTTTTTTTTTTTCTTCTTAAACTAGAAAGTTCAACTTTTGCCCCCTTCTCGCTTCGCTCACCAACCCCCAGGCGGCCGCTATGCGCTAGAAACTTTGCGGCTCTGTCGCTCGCGTATGGGGATGGTACTTGGTACTAAAATATCGGTTCTTCTGACATCCCTACCAATTGTAATCCAAGGGTCCTGAATTTGCATTTTACAGTCTCAGATTCCTATGATCTATGAAAATACTTCAAAGGCAGGAATTGCGACAGCATTGATGTAGTAGCAGTGGCGTAAATCGTCTGCCAAGTGGAAAAAATAACTGTTTTTATCAGAGTTGATCTCTCCAACCAAGCATCTTTTTGAATTTAAAAAGAGAGATCAGCACGTTGCCTTGAGATTGGAGAGAGACTGAGCTTGAAGAAGTATTCAGCATGAGAGGGAATGGCAGCAAGCAAAGAGGAGTGGAGCAGGAAGGAAAGGGAACTCGAGTAAGAGTTGTCAATGTCTGCAAAAAAAAGTCTGACGATATATTCTGTAAAGGTGGTGTAAGACCCATGTCCCATTGACCTAGCATCCCATGAAATTAGTTTAATACTATACAGTATACTATTTAAACAGAGGTATATTGTCCTGTGCACTGAATGATTGCATAACCTCTGACTTGATTAACTAGACTTCCTTGTGATTCTCATGCACCGAAAAGCTAGTCAAGCTATTTATTCATCATTGTGTAGACTCTCAAACCTTGTGGGGTTATTTCAGCTAACTGTAAATATCACAAATGTCTTTTGGACAATGAGGGAATACTGAAATCTCCACAAACAAATGTCATAGCTAACAAATCTTGTTGCCTTTTCCAAACTAGCTTAATCCATAGTATGATTATGGCTGCATAAGCAGTAATTGGGTAGCCCAACAACAACATATGTTACTTTAGCAAAGGCTCTCCGTGTTTATTTAAGTTTACATTGACTTGTTGTTGCCAATTACATCATAGCTTTGTGTTGAGATAGCAACATAACTGAAACTTTGAAATGTTATGTGATTTTATACAGGCTACTCAGAAACTACAACTGTATATCACATGCCCTCAGATTTACAGCATACTGTAAATCTGTACTGTCTCTCTGTGCAGCAGCTATGATTAAAAGAAGCAGTTTCTATTTTTGTTTTCTGTGCATTGTAACAAATCAATATCTTTATATGTACTAATTCTTCTTAACACCTGTTGTCTATAGTTTAATTATAAAAATAAACTTTAATATAGGACATACAATTTCTACTTGTATGGTTATGCAAGAGATTAGTGTAAAAAGTTTTTTTTAAAGGGAGATAGGCAGATAAATATGAAATCGGTGATCGGTATCAGCATTTAAAAACCTGATCAAAGCATCCCTAGTTTCTGCTGCTGTATGCACCTAAACTCCCTTTTGGGATTAATAAAGTTTCTCTAATCTGAGAAGCCCGCTGGTGCTTCTGCGCTTTGACTTATAGTCCACCACTTACAGTGGATCAGGTCATCTAATTATATTCAGGAAGACTCCGGGAAGTGCAAAGAAAACCTTGAGCAAATTAGGCATTACCCAAGATAGGTGATCAATGCTGAAGGTGAATTGCTACAAACAGAACTTCACAGTCTTATTTAAATTTGTGTGTTAGGAAAATTCTATTTCAGAAGGGTATAATGTAAAATATGCAACTGTAAAACAGGCATGACACATTTTTAAAATGTACCTGGACAACGACATGTGTTGCTTAAACTAAAGTAATTCAGTGTCCTCCAGACTTATTTGTTAGGTCATGAAGTCAGGTGGGAACATCTGAATATATACAGTACATTGAAAATGTAAACTCTACACTCCTTTACATATATTTCAGCTTTTGATGTAAAATACTGAAATAAAGATGACAATGTCATTTTTATTCATCTTAAATTTCTTTTTACTCTTTATTTAGGGTTGCCATAAGTTATCCTTAAATTAAAAATTGGATAACCCATCATATATTGTGAAAACTGAAGTCCCCTTTACTTTGGAATAGCACAATATGAACAAATCTCAATAATTTGAGGTGAACTGTAATAACTGGAGAACTCGCTGGACAAAAATATCAACAAATTCATTTTTTGTTCATTGTTAAAGGACTGCAATTCTTTGCTGTGCAACATCCTAATTCCTACAGACCATGATCATTAAATCATTTATACATGCAGTATATGATGGGTAATGCGGTCTACAGCACCTTTTATGCATACATCAGTCTAAGTGAGGAACTCTCCTTATGAGATTTCCTTTAATCAAACTGACATTAGTTTTGGGTGACACAGTGGTAGTGCTGCTGCCTTGGGTCCTTCCTGCATGAAGTCTGCATGTTCTCCCCGTGTCTGCGTGGGTTTCCTCCCACCGTCCATAGATGTACATGTTAGGTGAATTGGCGATGCTAAACTGGCCCTAGTGGGTGTTTAGTGTGTGTGTGTGTGTTTGCTGTGTAATGGACTGGAGCCCTGTCCAGGGTTTGTTCTTGCCTTGTGCCCTATGCTAGCTGGAATAGGCTCCAGCCCATCCCCATGTTGCAACACTTGATTAAGTGGATTAGAAAATGACAAGAGTAATAAGTACGTTAGAATTACTTTTTTTCTTTTTTTTACTTATTTGCTTAACTTTTACTGCTTTTAAAATGATTACAATGCATATATTAAAACACAGGTAAAGCAAAGTGTGACAATTAAATGACTGAATCTCACATATTTAAATCGTTCCTTCTCAATCCTTCTAGAAAGAACAAACATGGAATTGGGATTATATGAAGTAGACATTTAAAGTCTGTGGATCAGCAACAGTTTAGTATGTTAAAATATTTTTTTTATTTAAATTAATGAAAACTTAGCAAATGAAAAAGACATTTATTGTCCCTTGAAGAATGAATTTAGTTTTCTTTCTAATCTAAAATAATGAGTTATTTCCCCATTAAACAATGCTAGGCAGGTTTGGCTTCTTTAAGCAGAGACAGTCTGCGCCATCATTGCTTGATCAAAGCACAATGCAGCCCCTGTGAAATGATGGAATGAAGGCAGGTGTCTCGTCTGTCCACGGGACCAACCTTCTCAAAATCCTATCATGTAATGCATGAAAACTAAGAGGTTTCATTTAGGAACATTTATATTATGTAGAATGTGGAAGGTCAATGAGGAAGGAGGACCTGAACTAGTTTTGAGTGGATTTTAATGGTGCAATGGTCTTTTAAGTGTCCCTGAGGGCTAGGGAAAAATCTGCCAACAATTCTTGACCAATTATCGGGGCCAACTACGTGATCTGCACTGTAGTGCTAACCACTTCACCACCATGTCTCAAACAACATAAGACACAGACTGAACAAATACCACAAAATAAAGTACAACAAACAGCCACAGACTGTAGTCCATAGTGATGTGGAAATAAAATCTAGATCTTTGTGCGGAGACAATGCCAACCTTGGGGCACACATTAGCCTTGCCCCGAAGCGCTGTGGGACTGGCTTATTCCATTGTTTAAAGTCACGGCTCTGTGCACTGTAAAAACATCTTTTTTGATTCCCATGTATCTGTACAGATGCCTCACACTTTCTTCTTCCATCAAGAAAAAAAAGAAACACCTTGTGAACAATGATAAATCTTTTGTTTTAATTATCTCACAGCGTGTCCTGTGTGGATTCCTTTAAGGCTTGTTTTAAGATCTTACAGAGCACATCGCTCGTTTGCATGCACAACTGGCCATATGGTGCTGAGTTGCCAAGCACAATGTGATCAGTGAAATATATCATCAATATTATATACCCATTGGCAGTGCTAGTAATATTGCAAGATTTTTGTTAACTTTTTTATTTAAACACATGTGGAATGGAAGTCATGCCGTGTTGCTCCGGGACACACTTTACCTTTTTAAATGGTAACTGATGAACCACATATGGCAATCCGAGACCCTGGGGGTTTGAAACTTTTGTGATTAGTGCAGTTAGAAATGGGAAAAATATTGTGCAGCACTGTTCAGTGGACAAGGTGGAAGGGGTGGTACTAGTTTTCATCTCATTTCATAATAGTGTTGACCTTTTGTGAAAGATAAATAATTGGTAATCAAAAAAAAAAAAGTCAAAACCTGCTTAATAACACAGAAAATAATGCAAAGCTTAAATTTCCCAGAAACAGTTTTGTTTATTCATCATTCAAATAATTTGCTTTAACATTAATTAAAAATGTGTCACCGACTGCCTCTTCAATTTAGGTATTTTGACTTAGAAACAGGACCATGTCTACTGTACGTGCTTGGAGTCTGTTAAATGTCAGAGCTCCCACATGCTTCAGCTAACATGTTGTTGGGCTTAGAGCAAAAAAACTATAAATTAAACAGCTATGGAACCTAACACACCCCTACCTACACAAATGATGATCTTGGAAGATTAAGGTAGAGCTTTGCTCATATTTAACAAGTTGTCACAGTTTCAACATGTGTGTATTTGCTATACTTCCAAAGCATCCATGTGTGTCACTTTCAGCACAAGCGTAGACACAAAAAAATGGAATTTCAAAGACAGCTGCCTAGGTGAGTCTACTCATTTGCATTTTAGTTAATTCATCTGCACACATGAGTGTAGATTCACATTTGTGGAAAGAAAGAATTGGCCCATGTAGGGTCTGAAGCAAATATGGCACGGAGGTCATGGGTTGGTATACTAGATGCCACAAAGCTTTCTGTGTTATTATGAAAAGCAATTTTTAAATGAATCATATAATTGATAAGATTATTTAGTTTAAACCTGTAAAGGATGTTAATTAAACAACAATTAATCATTGACATCCTCATTTGTTTCTCTATGGTTTATTTAACTCTAATAACTCAAAATATTAACATTAAATAGGAAATCTGATGTGTCAGTTTTAAATAAGAATTGTACTTCTGGAATTATTCCACTGAATATCAGTAGCTGGAAAGGCATTTCATATCATTTTTATTAGCTTATCCTGACATGGTTTTCATAGGTCTACTAAATGCTTAAATTAAATAAGAAAGGACAGTTTATTTGCTGAAGAGTTCTGCAAGGAGATGGACCTTCTTAGGAAAGCTCTTCAGCATGGCTCTTAGAATCAGCAATTTTATCCTGTACCCTCCGCCTCTACAAAATCAGTTTTCTATCACATATGGTTCAAACTAGGCACACATCAGGTGGTTGGCCCAAAGTGAACCTCTTTTATTTGCCTGAAAACAGAGGAGCTGCATATCTTACCTCCCAAGCTTGCTCACTATAAATGAATGATTGCACTTCACATGAGGATTCTCTCAAAGTCCTAGCTTTGCCAAGCTGTGTGTATGCATTTCTATATATTAGTTTGTTTCTTCATCTTGTAACAACTATACTGCATATTTTTGTTTACATGCATATATACATTTTCCAACATTCTGCAAGAAGAAACACTAGCCTCACTACACCCCTAGAATTTGATTACGAGCCATCAGACAATGGAAGGATTCTCAGTCGGATCAGTACAAACTTTAATAGTGCAAGCTTATCTTCTGCTCAGCTACTGTATCTTTTAGCACTCACTCAATGCATTACCTGTACAAACATAATCAGGTTGAATAACCCGGTTAAAGCAGAAACCCACTTTCTAAGTAATCCACGTTTACACTCACAATTAACCTTCTGGAGTTCTCTTTTGGCAAAATACTCCGATGTCATTAAACTGTGCAAGAACAGAGTCAAATGTCATCACTGTAAATTCAAAAATAAACTGTGAAAATCTTCTTGCGTTTTATAAATATGTTTAGTCAAATTGACATTTTATTTTTATGTTTCTGTTGCCAGATTGCACACAGCAAACTCTTTCGTGCTTGGCTGTGTGACTGAACCGGTACATGTGCTTCTTGCCTTACACCCAGTGCTACTAGAATAACAACAATGCAGATATTTTTCACTTCAGTAAGATATGCGTCAGGTTACTCCCTACTTTAAAAAGTAATGAGACTATTAAACTCATGTTACTTTTAACACGTTACCCTACTATTCTTGAGATTGTGTTGATGAGCTTAGCACTAGTGCATACATTAGTACATTTAACTAATCAAAATAAATGTAGTAATTTCTGAAATACTGAAACAGACTATTTCAGCCAGGTGAAAGAATAATATGATCGCCTGAACGTTTTACTCTGGAAATGTATTTTGGCTGCTGAAATCATGTGATAAGCAAATATGTGTTCACACTGGCATAGTGTAACAGACATGCACAGACTACAAAAGCCATAACATTAACACGGTTAAGGGTTTACATGGCCACTTAATCGAATTATTTGCAGAGAAATCCATGTCTGTTAATCGGGTTTCTCTGAGGCCAATAACCTGATTTTTCTAATCGAAATAAAGGCTTACATCACATTTTAGTCCTGCGGTGGGTTGGCACCGTGCCCGGGATTGGTTCCTGCCTTGTACCCTTTGTTGGCTGGGATTGGCTCCAGCGGACCCTCGTGACCCTGTGTTCGAATTCAGCGGGTTGGAAAATGGATGGATGGATGGCTGGATCACATTTTAGAAATCCAGTTTCTGTGAATAATCGGGTTATTGAAGCACAAATAAAACTGCTAATTCATATAACTAACTTTAAATTCTGTTAATTGGTGCTTTGTTGAATCTTAAGCTCCTTTAACTCTGAAACTTAAATCCAAAGTTAGGGTTCACCATCTTTCTTAGCCTGAAAGTATCTCGGAAACCTGGAGAAATAAAGATAAGTTTTCTATAAACACTAGTGTTAAAATGGATACTTGGATAGATATATTGATCACAATGCTAACCAGCAGCATGAACATATATTTTTGATCACCTTAAAGATATAATTACATATAAAAACACAGAAATTGCTTCTCCATTGTGGAAGTTTGCTTTATTCCATTAAAGACTGCAAACAAAACATAAGTATAGCCTGTAAAGCCACCCCACATACTGCTTGAAAGAATATTTTCCACAGAGGGACCAACCAATGAAAACAAATCCTGATAAGGGATATTTTAAGGTATCTATTTATTTATTTATTTAATAGATTTTAGAGTGTAAAAGGTATTTTTATATAACTGCACAGACACTGAGATACAAAATCATTTTTTATAGGGAAACTAAGTGTGCCAGATCATTCCTTGATGGAGTTAGCTTCTTATTATAACCTTAAGGCCCATAAACAACAGCCCTGATGTTAAGAGTCTGATGGGAGGCCCTGATGTTAATCAGTGTTTTATAATTATTTATTTATACCTACCCCTACCCCTTCTCCTAAACTTAAAAATGACTAACCCTAGCCCTAATCTCAAGTAACCCTAATATTAATTTAATATTAGTGGCCTAAAAATAACCCTAGAACTCCAAATAACCCTTGTTTTTGAAAAAAAAATTTTATATAGCACCTTACACTAAATATGATAAAACAGATGCTTGACACTATATATCCTGATTAAGGAGGGTGGGATAGCTTTTAATTAATTTATTCTTGAGGTTTTTATAGATCAGAATAATTTTACAATGTATTTATTGAACAGATCTTAAAAGAACAGTATTTTAAAAATTATTAATGAGAGCATTTTATTCTCCCGATAAATAAATAGATACCCTAAAATATCCCTTATTTATTTAATAGATTTTAGAGTTTTATACAACTGCACGGACACTGAGATATAAAATATTTTTTTATTGGGAAACTAAGTGTGCCAGGACTGAATTAGAATTTGGAGCCACTATTACACAAACACATGCCTTGGGATGCAAGCTGTGGTGATAAGGATCTAAGTAATTACTAGACCATAGTACCATTTACTAACTTCAAACTTCTTTAAGCCCCCTGCAGGCCTGCTGAAATCTACTTTGGCTGCTATTTTATTTTAACATTTAGATGGACTGTTCATCAAAAGTTAACTGAACGCGCCAATAATAATAGTATTTTGAAAACTGCAAATTTTAGACAACATTAGGAGAAAACCTGAAATGAAACCAGTTGAATAAATAATTGTAATTGAAACTAATTAAAATAGTAAAATGCATTTTGAATATTAGAATACACTTCTAATTTAAACCATTTTGTGAACAAATTAAAGAGCTTACACAACTAGTGATAAAATATTAAAACATTAACCATAAACAATATTATTAAGATCTTTGCACATACTTTATAATAAGCAATGATTCTACATTTGACTTACCTGAGGTGTCCAATATTGTAGAACTTGCTGGCACCGTCTGTCGTTCTAACTACTTTTAGGCAGAAGGCTGGTTGAATTTGTCTTATTTCCAGCAAAATGACAGCCAGGTATTGAATAAATAGAAGCGCATCCACCAGTGAAGCTGCATATTCCACTATACCACGGTAATCCCTTTCTCTGGGTTCCAGCACCCTCACACCATAAAATAACCAGTATGATGCCACAAACAGGAAGACAAGTACCATCAACAAGGAGCGGAATACAAAGATCCGAGGAAGGGTGGCCCGAGGAGGTCTGAGGAACAGTGCCCACGATGCAATAAGTAAAACCAAGAGTTTAAAGGCTAGGGACACGTACAAGCCTTCACAAGGTGTGCCACATGGTTCTAAGTCATCCCGCCATAGCAGCTGAGGAAGCAAAAGGAATGCCAGAGGAGTTACAAATGCAAAGAGACCAAGACCTGCGGACAAGGCTGGTCCAAGGTAACGGCGGCAGTCAGGAGTCACAGATTCATCCACATCCTTTGTTATGCGAGTCACATCTTCATGAGACACACTATGTTCTGATGTCCCAGTGACTACTGTGGTGGTCTCACCCCAGTTATCATCCTGTAAATCAAAATAAAAAAATTAGTTTACTAAGAAATCAAAAACCCAATAAAAAAAATCTAGCCAGTTTCAGAGAAGATACAATCCTCATGAATCAATTTTTAAAGTGCACATCTGAAGGTCCTCACTTTGTTGCATAATTGGAATTATTGTTTTTAAAGAATGCACACCATAATATAAGAAATCACTATAGCATGGCATATAATCTATGAATCATTTTCCTGCTAAGTATATTTAAAACGTTAAACATATTACGATATCCGTATACTTTGGTACAGGCAAATTTTTATATTTATATTGTATTTTACTTTATATGCTCATTTATTATATTTGCTCTTACTTGTGCCTTTGTCTATGTATTATGTATGTATAATGTAACAATGAAAAATTGTAACATAAGCAATTTCCTTTGCTTATTATCATGTCACAAAGCCAGTGCAACTGCTTGTTCCTTTCTTGAAGTTCATATGTTCAACTTTTCACCCTATTTAACCTTATTTAAGTAATGTTAAGAAAATAGTTAGGATTTGCCTTGATAACAGACTGGTGTTGAAAAAGATAATGTTAGTTGAGTAAAAGTAGCACCTTTTTATGTGGGTTTGAATTAGTTTTTGAATTGTACGCAAATTTTGACTTCAGCATGGATATCAGCTTTCAGACTTAGTACTGGTACCAAAACGGTTCCAAAATAAACAATACATAACTCCAAATCTCCCAAACTTAGTCCAGACTCCCTGATGTGCTACAGAATTGCTCACCTATATGATACAAAGGGGAGGGGAAAGTCAACATGGAATTCTGATGATGGTCACTAGATAATGGCCAGTAGTGGGCAGGAACATTAAGTAATGGTGGGCAAAACTAAAAGGAAAGTATTTTGCATATAAAATAAGAAATGTAATATAAAGCGTTGCACTTCCAAGTTTAAGCACTTGCACCATGGTCAAGTCTCTTTATTACACTGATGTATAACAAAGATGTTTCTGCATTCCCATCTGGTCTCTGAGACTGCCTTGTTTATGAGAAAGAGAACTTTTCTTCATGACAAATGCTATACAAGAAATAAGCTGTATTGTACTATAACTGAAAATCCTGAAATCCTAGTATCGTTTTAAAATTTGGGTTTTCTGTATGTTTCCAGCAGCGATAAACTGCACAACCCAATTTGAATCCTTTTTTTTTTTTTTTAAACAAATTATTACAGATCTTAGTAAAAAAGAGACACAAAATAACATAAAGCATTCTCCATCCAGCTTAATCCAACTCAGGGATCTGGGTGGGTACAATCAAACCTGGGAAAATATGGGCCATGAAAAGAACATTCAATTACCAAATTATCAAATACAACACCAACTAACATCAATTTACAAAGGACAGAAATTGCAACACCACTTCTTATTTCCATCTGCATCGTCCAATGTACAATTTCAGGCGTTTTACAAGAGAAATATATAGGATAGCAAAATATGTGCAGCCAAATTGTGAATCAGGTTGATGGCTAAAATATTGTTATTTTAGTGAAGAATTTATCCAAGGTGACATATAATTTCAGAAAACATTACAGCTATAAATACATATTTTATTACTTCTGGATCTCAGGAGGATTTGAACCAGCAACAGTAGGAATTAAAATACACTGTCTTAGCCATAACACCAGACTGCCTGCAAGTTGTAACTGTGTAGTAGTAACCATGGATAGGATTCGTATTCACTGCAATACCACTTTTATGTTATCAATCACTGCAGTAACTTGTACAATAGAAGCAAATGAGAATTCTTGGAGAAAACGTGTGTAAACATAAAGATTACAAACTTTACACAGAAGGCACTGCATGTAAGCAAGAATAAATAATTACAATCACAGTAACATACTCATTTATATAAGGCATTTACCAATTCGAAAATTAAACTAAATTCTAATCATTTAACATTACACAAAGATGCTTTTTATATAAAAACTAAGATGATATTATCATTTTTGCGCTTGTGTGTTCATGTGCACAGTGGTCACCCAACCCCCACTACCATCTGCTGCTATCAGGATAAAGATGTGAAAGGTATGTCCCCTGCTGAGGCATTTAACACTCTTCTATTCATTTGCTCTTGTTTATTGTTTGCTCCTGTGCCCGCTACTTGGCTAACTAAATATAACACTACACTTAAAAAGGTTCCTGTTCTTTGTTTTGCCTGGTGTCAAATATATGGTATTTGTAAATTAGTTAAGTCATCTTGGATATTCGCCTAAATACTGGTAATAATAAAAGGGAAACATGGTGGCAAAAAATGAATAGGGGCATGGTGCTGCAGTGGTAACTGATCCTGCACCTGGGAAAAAAAGGCTGAATACCAGCATACTTGCTGCCTGTGTGCAATTTATTATACATTCTCCTTTTAGTTGCAACCTATATTACAAAAAAGTCAAAGGCAGTCTCCTTAACAAATACAACAGACAAAAAGAAAAACATATGTAAGCAATGATATTTCATGACTAGTACTATCCAAAATGACCATTAACTGAATAGCTGTTGTCACACATGATTATCTGTGGATCACCTTCTGGGCTCCTGTAAGGTATGTAGTACAATCTTGGGGTGGGAGGAGGCACAGTTGCTAACCATATGCAGTCATTTTTCTCCAGCAACACAGAGAAGATGCCTCTGGAGGGCACCTGACTTTGTGCCATCTGGTTTTTCTGCGATAAATTACAAGCAGCTAGAAGGAGAAGGCTCGCTGTGAGCAAAGCATGGCAGCATTTTAGTACCTCAAGCTTGACCCTGACTTAAGCCCATCTGCAGTTATTTTGTTTATATTTTGTTGCCTTGGCAACTGGGAGCACCTGTATTTTTTAATATTTGGAGAAGTAAACGGGGATGACCGATTTGGCACCCCAACATTCTTTTGATTGGGAATTGCAATTTCTCACTTGTCCACAAAAGGAGTAGTTGGCAGGATGGCAAACCAAGTAAACCTTGTAGAAGCAGTGTGTTGACTAGCAGACCAGGAAAACCAGCTGCAGGTGCAACAAACAGAGCTGATGGATGTGGATGTCTGTCACAAGGCAGCAGATGTTTTACAAGTAGGCCGGGGCCAAGGGCCCCCACAACAGCTCATCCCAATGCAAGCTGGGAATGATATTGAGACATATCTGTGCATTTTCAAGCACACCACAACTAGACAGCGGTGTCCGTGCCACAAAAGGACTCATCTCCTCGCACCCTTTCTGTCTGGGAAGGCTCAGAGAGCCTACTATAATCTGCAGGAGCAAGTAGAAGTTGAGTACAACATGCTGAAGGGTGAGATTCTGGCCCACTACAGTCTCACCACCTCCAGATGATGCAATGGAGTGCGAATGGACCAAAGGAGAAAGTTAGTGTTGCACAGACGCGCTGAACTCTCTCAACCTTTCCCTTTCAGGCACTGCACGACTGTATGGGCACTCTGTGTATGCTGTATATGACTCCAGCAGCAATAATGTTGCAGGCTGAAATGTCCAGTCGGGAAGTTATGACGGGAAATAGGCCAGTCTTACCTGTGTGCACAGCGAGGCTCGGACTAACTATATGGCATACTGCTAGTTCATGGTTCAATGCCATTTACACTGGCTCCATGTGGTGGTGCTACCAAACCCACCATGTACACTTATATTGGGACGAGACTAGCCTAACTCCGGCAGGGACCAACAGTGCCTGAAAGGTAAAGCTCTGCTGTAGATGGAAGCACATCATCTGGGGGAGATGCTCTGCCATACAAGTTAGCAGGTAAAAGCACTGCCAAAATCAACTGACGTCTTTACTTTTCATCAATCTCTTTTCCTGAACTGATCGTTAGTTTCGATAAAAGATCTGAATAGTGTTTTTGAATTGTGTTTAGATTCTTTTAAGAAATTCCAAGAAATTTACTCCTAAATGACCTGCGGAAATAAAGTGAAGGAGATCTTTCAATTAGTAAAATGCATGCAATAGATAATTCAGTTAAAATGGCTCACTGCCTACATGAATCTTCTTTAAAATAGTCTAAAATGTATCCAGAACAAGAAACAAATTATTAACGATATCATTAAGCTCCCATCTTGCCAGGTAACTTGTTTCAGAAATGCTCTACACTTGGACTAGTTGGGGTTAAAGCATTTGTATATCTCTCAGATAGCCTCTGTCTACCAGGTCATTAACAGCAATATTCAGATCAACACCAACTGGAATAACATTACACAGTATATAATCTATTGTGATACCCCACAATGCAATACTTGCACAAAGAATCATTTTCCCTAACTGGAAGAATCCTAACTCGCCTCCCATAAATCAATGGTAAAGTCATTTCTTAAATTATCTTAAAAACTGGAAAAAATGAAATCTCTTTTTGAGGAAGGTTTCAGGATATTTTTAAAAATAATTGATAAATCTAATTAATGTGGTTCTAAAATATCATGCCAGGTCTCTGGTAAACATTTTATGTAGTATTAATATGCAACTTCAGACTGGGTGCTCTTGTCTTACAGTCGAGTATTCAGTTCAATTTTTTTTTTTTTTATATATAAACAGAATTTAATTCTTTAAAAACAGCTCCTCAGCACCATTGCACATTCAAAAATTCACATTTTTGTTGCCATAAAATTTATTTTTTTCAGATTCATGCATTTTTATATATTATACTGTAATTTAACAACCTATTGTTTTTCAGAACGATGTCCATTACAGATGAACTAGCAAACACAGGAAGATCACATTTTCTTAATAAGTTACTTAAAAGAGTAAGCAACAAAATCATTCAATATTAGTACAGAAAATGCAAGTATGAAAAACCATTTGAAAATTATGCTACATGACCAAGTAATAAGCACGCTAAAAGCATCAATGAGTTCAGGGTGCAGTGTGAAAGTGGGTGAAATCTGTCTTGAATAGAGAAAACAGTGAATTACAGCATGAGGAATAAGTCAAAAATGTTTGTTGGAGGATGACTACTGCTCTTTATAGCTTAACTAGCTGTGTAAGCCCGTGCTGTAAAAAGCCTAGGGTCCTAGAAACTATTGAAATCGTCAAAAAAAAATTGAAATGAAGAGATGTCAGGTAATTGAAAGGAACTACTCTGGGCATCTCACTCCTAGGAAGATCTGTTTTGGCAACATGCTCACATCGCTTATGCATTAGCAACGGAAGGAAAAGTAAAAGGGATACCGTTTTGCCGATGTTAGTGGCTAAGTGACTTTGTCTTTCTTCTGAGGTTTCCCTTTACCAACGTGCTGGCCTCACTTGTGTTATTAGCGGGTAAGCGAATTTTCTGTTTCCTCGGAGGCAGAGACCTTACCCCGACTCCACCTCTCACTTCCGGAGTGGACAGACACACATACTTCCATGCGTAGATGTTTACATATAAGAAGATTGTTCACTTATTGGCATGGTGGTAGAGTGGTTTGGGCTACAGTTCAAATGCTTGCTTGCTCAGTGTCTGTGGATTACACAAGTGTTCAATGTAACCACATGGATTCTTCTTCATCCCAATGGTATTGATGTTATGTTGACTAGTCACTAGAAACTGGCTCACACGAGTGACAGGTTGGGTTTTGACGTGTGGGCGCCTTGTAATGTCCAATCCATGAATAGTTTCAGCATTGGCTCCAGCACTGTCAGGATAAGTCCCAGTTTTCGATTATCACGAAATTGAATAAAAAAAGGGTTAGAAAAGTAAATGATTAGATTTACATAAAAATCAAAACACACTAGTTGGCTACATCTGCAGACAGCATTAAAAGTATGCGGATAACCTGGGATCCTATCTTAAATTCAGGGCTTATTTAATGTGCATAAATTGTAAAAAGGGCAAAACAGCATTCAAGAAAACACAGACAAGTAGTAGTGTAATTAGGGCTATAAGATATGAGATGGACAGAATTACATTTTTCCAGCTTATGTAAACAAAGACTTAAGGGACTCGTGACACAAGTGTTTGAAATTCCAATGTGATCAAGTAAGTGTGATGACAGCTGTTACTTTAATGTAACCTTCTTAACAAGGCCAACTGGCACAGATGGACGTGGACTGGGAGTAAATTTTGTAAAAAATGGTTGAAAACATTGGTGCATATAGAAAGGTATAAATACAATGTGTGCTGCAGTACATTTGAAAGTTGAGGATTGGGGAGCCAACAGGTGTGAAATTTGTTGTCCACTGTATCTGTACTGAAATACATAAACAAATAGGATTGCCAATAAAATACACAGTAGGAAAGCATACTATGAATTAAAGTATAAAACAAAAATAAGCATGATGAGAAACACAAAGTGTTGACTTGACATTACTTGATCTAAATAACTAGGAAATGTAAAGTTAAAAGACATAGTTAATAGAGTTTATGATGCTTCTGTAAGGTTAATGTCAGCAGATTAAATAAAAACTGATACCAAAAGAGTAAACCGACCCTGTCATCTCCTCTTGTTGACTCATTGTCCAATAGTGGTTCACCTGGTGCCTGGATTGTTACTGACTTGTCACCTCTGCTTCCTTCCCGGCTCTTTGATCGATGTCTTTCTCTACGTTCTCTGAAACAGGAGAAGTGAAGCTGAATGAAGAACACAGGTGCAGGACTTGGAATAAAAACCACCCCAAAAGCATCCAAAATGTAAATGCCAAACCAAAATAAGATTTATGGCTTTCTCCTTAAGACAATGAAGGAGACAGGTGGAAAAAAAAATCTCCTACTTTTCAACACAACAATATTGCTATTAGGTGGAGAGAGAAAAAAAAAAAAAAAAAAAAAGAAACGAGCGTTGATTATAGTCAGTTTTAGCTATGAAGGAATATTTTAGTAAATTTAAATAAATAAATGCTTTGTGAAACATGGCAGTAAGTAAATAGAACACAATGATATTTAAGCATTACTAATTCAATTTTTCATTAAATGCTTTTGTTGCTTATATATGTATTTCATTATTTCTTCATTTATTTATTTATTTATTTCAATGACACTCTATACATCATGAAGCACACCTTTAAATGAAAATTGTCATTTTCACTCATCAAAGTTGAGAGAATGAGCTCTTGCATGGACTTTTTTTTTGACAGGCGAATTAGCACTAGTATGGTACATTTATAGGCAGATACATTCTGATACAGATTTCTAAAAATGAATTCAGGGCTTCCTGCTGTAATTCTGGCAAACTTTTTCTTGAACTCCTATCCACCAGGACACACACAGTCACAACTCCAAGAATGTGCTTTGCTTGCCTTGTTAATTCTCTGGCTCAAAGGCATGTGCAAAGCTGCCACTGTGCACATCCACTCTGCCACTGACTCACCAATCAAAAAACAGCATTCACTAGAGACCACCCTCTCAACTCTGACAGACAAAAATGGCAATTTTCATTTCAAGGAATATTTTGTATTGCATGCCATGGGACTGAAAAAAATAAATGAAGAAATTATTAAATATGTACATAAGAATTATGCAACAAAAATATACATTTCAAAAAACATTTATTTATGTACACATTTCATAAATTTAATGTTGCCAGAAATATTCCTCCATACTAGCATGTCTCACTTCGGCAAATGACAATGAAAATGAGAAGTGTAACTATGCCTTGCATATTTATGGGTCTTGATACATTGATATCACAAGGACATAAACAGCAGTATGTTTCACTATATTGAGCTTTATTTGCTAAAGTATTAAATGCACTGACCACTGGAGCACAGGTCATAAAAATCACTATTTATAAAGTAAACTGTTATTGTTAAAGCAATGCTAAATCTTTAAACATGGAAGAAAATAAAAACAAATTACAGCTAGGGGACTGGACCCAAAAATATAAACTATCCAGAAAAAAAAGTGTAGGTGCAGTTATAATTTGTCATTTTTCTATATTTTTTGTTTGGTGTCTACATTATCACATAGCACATTACATAGTGAGAATGGGATAATTAAGGGTATAAAGGAGCAACATAAGGTCTCTCTGTAAAAACCATGTGAAAAATAATATAAAGAAAGATAAACTGGAATTGCATTAAAGAAACATGCTCAAAATTGCATAATATTTTAAAATATGTAATCTCCGTATGCATGTTTATTTAGGAATACAGAGAAAAGTCAACTTTACATTCCAGGAACAGTAGAGTGATGTCAGTTCCCTATTACTATGTTAATCTGAAATGTACTTTGTTGTATCACATGAACGCTTCATGCTGCCTTGTACAGATGGGCAAATTACCTGTGCTTCCGTGAACTGCGGGAATGACTTGACTTGTAAGAATAACCGGAATACTGGGACTCAGTATCCATGCTGCTGTTCCTTGACTTCTCCACACTGCTGTGTGTCTGTTTGCGGGGGTGGCTGTTCCCCCCTCCTCCTCCCCCCTCCCTCTGGCCGTTCCCAGCTCTTGATGGCACCCCCCCTTCCTTAAGTTTCCGGGTGGTCACCGCCTTAGCAGAGAGAGAGAGAGGTAATTTCAGAAGGTCGACTTTGCTCCTGAGAGAATCTATTTTGAAGGACTGGTGTTACCCACTCAGAGAATGCCAAAGGCTGAACAACCTGAGGAGAGATTGAAATGTTTTGTGATTAGAGAACTGGCATGAAATTTAAAAGTATTTGCAAAGTCATTTCTAACTCCATGGCAATTATTCTTACTACTTACATGTACTATAATGCTATATATTCAAATTATATTTTCAGTGATACTAAAAAAAGCAGATGGATTTTGAGATGTGCAAGACATTTTATTCTTTGCTTTAAGATGCTTCTCCCCATTTAAAATAAATACCAATCTTAAAATAAGAATATGCATTTTAAAAAAAGAGTGGATAAATCATGTTGAAGGCAATAGAAAACTCTTAAGAAGCTCCATCAGTTTACCAGAACCACACAAAGCATATTGGGTTGCTGCAAGGTCACATTGGCACGGCAACGGGGAGACTCTTCATACCACCCTTAAACTAAGGCTTTCATTGCCATGCCAACAATGAGGCCCCGTTGTCAGGGTAATAGCAACTAACATGGGAGCAATGTAGAGGGTGGGAAGCAAGGAAGCCAAAGGACAAAAAAGGGCTACAGTGGGGGATGGGTCATTATGATTCTCACTTGAATTTTACATTAAATTACTGATGGGGAATTGATGTGCAAGAGAACAGGGCCAAATGAAAACGCGTGACTAGTTTAAAATAAATAAATAAATAAATAAAAAAGTGTGAGGTAGGGATTTGCTGACTTGACTGACATTCATTGGGATCTAAATGACAGGATAAAAAAAAAAAAACAACCTATTGTTTTTATATTTCCTCACTATGTGGTCTAATCAAGTGACCTAACACCAAATGAAAGAGACTGTGCTTACCTAATTTAAGAAGTCTATATAAATATAAAAAAAGGTAACAATAATAACTCACAAGGAAAACCCATTTTGTACATGGGTGTGTATAAAATAAACTGGCAGTGCCAAAATATGCTGAGAAGTATTTCAAGTGCTTTCCTTTACAAAACGGAATTATGAAATGGAGATTATTATTGTCGGAAAGTTTGGCACATTCACTCTTTTTTGTAGATCACTTACTTCAGGTAGAATAATTACAGTATAAATTACACCTGAAGACTACAGACCAATGGCACTTGCATCTCATACCATGAAGACCTTTGACAGACTGGTCCTGGACTATAGGAGTCCTCTTGTGGTAGACCAGCTGGACCCACTGCAGCTTGCCTATTGGACAAAGGTTAGTGTGGAGGAAGCTATTATCCATCTGCTCCACAAGACTTAATCTCATCTGGATAAAGCTGACAGCACTATGAAGATTATGTTTTTTTTTTAAATTTCTCCACCGTCTTCAATACCATCCAGCCATCCCTGTTTAAGGGGTAAACCTGGAGATATGCAGATGGATGAGCTTATTATGTCCTGGAAAATGGACTGTCTGTCAGTCAGACCTCAATCTGTGAGGCTCAAGGACTGTGTGAGCAACACTGGAGCACAGCAAGGTACAGTCCTGTCTCATTTTCTCTTCATTCTGTATACCTCTGACTATAAATATGACACCAGATCATGTCACTTGCAGAAATCATCAGATGATTCTGCACTTATAGCGTATATTGCTAAGGGAGATGAGACAAGAGTATAGGAGTCAGGTGGAGAACTTTGTTTCTTGGTGCTAAGACAATTGTCTGCACCTTAACTGGTCTCCAGCTGTCTGGAGTTTTTTTTTTTTTTTCTGTTCTCCCTAGCCTTCAGACCTTACTTTTATTCTATGTTAATTAGAATTGCCTAATTTTATTTCTTATATATTTTGTAATATATAATTTATATCCTGTAAAACACTTTTGAGCTACATCATTTGTATGAAAATGTGCTATATAAATAAATGTTGTTGTTAACATCAGCAAAATCAAGGAACTGGTTAGTGGCTTTCGTGGCACCAAAGAGTTTATGTCTTGTCAGTATTCAGGGAGTAGAACACACTACTACAAGTATTTGGAACTATGTAAGAAAAGGCAAGAGTGGGCTCTTTTTCCTTAGGAGACTGTGTTCTTTTAATGTTAGTAGTGACATTCATCACATCTTCTATAACTCTGTGATGGCCAGTGTTGGTGTGCTGGGTTGGTAACATCACTTTAAGAGAGGCCCAACGAATCAACAAGCAGAATAAAATGGCCAGCTCAGTCAAAGGATGCACTCTGGACCCCCTTAAAGTAGTAGCAAAGGAGAATATTAAAACAAAACTGAGTGCCATTATGAACAGTGATACACATCCTCTCTCTGACACACGAACACTGAGGACTTTCAGCCAATGAATTATTCAGTAGAAGTGTGTCAAGAAATGCGACTGTGGCTCCATTATACCAACAGCAATGCCTCTGCATAGCACATCACTGTGACAGCCAAGTCAGAAGTCTTCTTTCTTTTTAATTTTCTTGCTTTTTTGTCATTCTGGTGTGTGTGTGTGTGTATATATACAGTATATTTATTTATTTACCTATTTATATATTTATTTATTAAATGTCTTCTGTAAAAAGCCAAAATCACGCCCAGGGACAAATAAAGTTCTATCTATCTATTGTAAGAGATGGCCAGGAACCCTGCCCTGTTGGGATGCCTGGAGGAAGGAGGAACCAGGAGAGTGGCGCTTCTTTTCCCTGGGCACTTGGCCGGTCCTTGATCCCTGGGGGACAGCACTTCCAGGACACCAGGAAGTGCTGACAAACCAGGGATGGTTTATGCCCGGAGTGCTTCTGGGTGCAAGGGCAGCACTTCCACCACACTGGGGAGTGCTGCCGGAAGTTGGTCATCAGGCACCTGGAATACATCCGGGACTGTATAAAAGGGGCCGCTTCCCTCCATTCAATGGCTGCAGTCGGGAGGAAGAAGACAGAGCTCCGTGGAAAGGAGTAGAGGTGGTGAAGGACTTTGTAAAGGACTTTATAAAGGACCGAGAAGAAGGGTGATTGGTGCAAGGGCACTGTGTGCTGTGAACATTCGTTGTGAATAAACGTGTGCTTTTTTGAGACATGGAGGTGTCTGTCTGTGTCCGGGGCTGGCTTCCACACTATTAAACAAAATATTTGTGTGTCCAATTACTCTAGCCATACCCACTCTCTCTTTTATCTGAAAAAGGCAACATTAAAATCAAAAATCAAATATACAGTAAATAAAATGCACAGGAAGGCTGCATAGCTTGAGCATGGCCAAACAGTGTGCCTTCACTTCAAATGTACTTCTTTTATTGTATGTGCTTTCCTTTATTGACACCTTTCTTTGCTCAAGGCCAACTTGCTAGCTACCATGCCGATATGCAATATTTTACATTCAAGCACCCCTTCCTTCCTGTCTATCTGTGTTACTGTTGATATGAAGGTTTCCCTTTATTATTTTAACAAACCTTTTCTTATTTACAATGAGATTAACCATTTAAGAAAGCAAAGAGAATAGTGCTGCTGTCTCCTATTTCTAGGGGCGCAGGTTTAATTCCTACTCTGGACAGTGTCTCTACAGGAACTGCATGTCCTTATAGTGTCTGTGCACATTTTCCCTAGGCATTTTGGAACCAATATCTCTCCATGCAAAAAAAAAAAAATAAAAATTACATTCTGCAAACAATATAGATTTAGTTGTGCTGAATCCATTTCTGAAATTGGAATTTCTCTACAATAAACAATATCTATGAGATAACTGATTCAGTGAAAAATGTAATTTTAAAACAAATTTTAGATTTTTTAACAGATTAAGTTTTTTTATTTTAGAAGCATTTTATAATGTTTAAAATATTATTTCAAGTATATTTTGAACTAAAAATGGCAATTGTTCTTGTTCTAAATGTTAGCTGAGATAGAAACAACCTAAAATCCTGTATTTGCTACATATTTTTGGCACGCAAACCATGTTATTTTTCTTTCTCTTTTTATTCCTTCAAAATAGCCAGTAATTTATCTTTGAAAGGCTTTTACTGTCCAGAAGAAAGTTAAAAATGTTTTTAACATGAATATGCAAGGTTGTGTCGATCCACCCATCGTCTTGACCAGATAATGGGTAAGCCAACAGTAAAGAATACACATCCTTCCTTTATTGAACAAAAAAAATAAATAAAAAAGGCATGTGGCACACTTTTCTTGAGAACACAAAGGCAGAAAACTACAAGGAACTAGTCGTCTCTTCCTGCCTCGCACTTGGACACAACATTTCTTTTAAAATCTACTTTTGTCAGTCTCATTTGGATTTTTTCCTCAAGGATATCGCAGTGGTGTCTAATGAACATGGGGAGAGGTTCCACCAGGACTTCACTCCAATAGAGAGAAATTTTACAGTGGAAAGGTGAGCAAGTCTATGTTAGCAGACATCTGTTGGCCATTCCACCAAGGAACACCTTCAGGAGGATTTATAAGAGGGACAAAACTATCAAGTGACTGCTTTTTGTAAAGAACAATTAATTATATTTAAAACAATTGTGTAAAATTTATAGTTTTTTCTCCCCAAAGTCTAAACACTTAATTTAAAAAATATTTGTTTTCCTCTAAAATATTTTTTTGTAATCATTCATCTCTCAAAAACTAAATGGGACTTGTCAAAATCTCTTGACAAAAAGTCTTGTCTCGCGGGACCTGAAATTATCTCTGAGAAAGTCTCGTCTCAGGATTTCCTTTTATAATAGAGAGAGAGAGATATATGCTGCCTCAAGCATCAGGCAATAAATTAATTAATTTACAAACAATATTGCTGGATGCACTATTACTATCACAAATAATCAAATAAGTAAAAGATGTTGGCGGACTTTAATAATTACATAATGAAAAAAATTTGCAATCTATGCTCTAAATTTAAACATTTTATATTTAGACTAATAAAATCAACCTGTCATTACAATAAGATTTTATTATGAAAATAATGTAACCAGTAACAAATGTCACAATAACTGATTTCTACTGTTAAGCAGACAGTGATTGTAAAAGTAAGTCATATTATGTATGACCAGAAATGGGGAGAAAACATGTGCAAAATAAATTGGAGATCGTTTCGTAGGGAAAAGGGGCCTTTTTTTTTTTTTTTGACTTCTAAACTAACGCCTGCATTACTCAAGTATATTAAAAAACAGTAATTCCTTTCTTCCACATCAACATACCACAAAATTATGCAGTGTGTTGAAATGATACCTCAAAAAAGCCACTTGGTGTGACAGATGCTTTGTGCTCTTCTTAACACTATCTGTCATGCTTTCCTGAATTGACACAAGTAGCTTTGGAATCTGATCTGCCTGTTGACACGAGTCTTTATTCTTTTCTCTCTTCATTTAGGTCGGCACATTACATTTACTTGACTCACATAGTTCATGCATAACACTCCTAAGTAAACAGAAAAAATAAAATAACACAAGATCTTAAAGTCTGTTTATGCTTGACATGTTTTAATGTGAAAGTGATGTGGTTTCTGTTTTATTGCATTTACCTAGATATGTAGAGTTATGAATGTAAATAACAGGTATTGTCCCTTCTTTTATTGTAATATTCGCTGTAAATATATGTAAAATCTCCAAGCCTGTCCTCCATAAAGAGTACTCAAGAAAATACAGTACACATGCCATTCCCTATACTGCACTCCATTTGCCAAAACTAATTCTTTTTCATCTCTGAACGCATCTTCCTCTTTCTCAGTGAAAGTCAGCCTATCCACCCAATCATTCTCATTCCACTTCTTTATTATTTTGTTTCATAATCCTCCTTTATTGGTCACATTTCCTCATTAGGTGTAGATATGTATCTTTTCTTTATTTTAAAAAGCTTTGCTGGAAGAGATTAATGATGATCATTATTTTAAAATACTGTTTAATATTTTAAATTATGGTTTAATTGTATCTATATTGTTTTAAAAGCATACATTTTTATTGGTTAGTGAGTAAAGAGTTGTTATAGCGTGCAGTTTAAGCATTACGTTTATCATACACAGTGCTACTGTAGGGTAGTACAGTGGTAGTGCTGCTGCCTTGCAACAAGGATAGCAGGGTAATATCAGGGCAGGGCACAATTTAATGATTTATGATGCTTCTCCTTTTGTTTCAATTTTACATAACACAAAATCAGTCCATGCTATTTATGTGTGGGATCTTTGCTGTGAAAGGTTCTCCCAAGAGTCTATATAAAAATGTTCCAGAAGGTACAAACACTTTTACAACTGCAAGAAGAAAAAGAGGAATCAACTCCAAACCTTTTTAAAAATTTGCTACATGGAATAAGCAAGTCAAGTCAAGTCGGGGAGCATATACTGGTACAGTGCGTTGCCGCACCCACTACATGGCGAAACAACTCAGGATCCCGGTTGGCAACCCTCCAGGCAGACACGCGGTCCAGTCCTACCCTCCGGAAATGACCCTCCATCTGCCGCAGCCAGGTGTTACGTGGGCGACCCCTTGGCCTGGTCTAGACACTTGGGTCCCCAACAATGAGGATCTTATGAGCCGGATCACTCTCGGGGAAATGCGCCACATGGCCGTAGTGCTGTAACTGACGCTCCCTCATAATGCAGGTAATCTGCCTGATTCGGGACTCCATGAGCAACTGCTCATTCAACACAAAGTCAAACCAATGGTACCCAAGGATTTTCCAGAGAGACACAGTACCAAAGAAGTCCAGTCTTCGTCTCAGGTCACTGGATAGTGTCCATTTCTCACAACCATACAGCAAGATAGGAAGCACCAGGACTCTAAAGACTGGGACCTTCGACCTTTTGCATAGATATCGGCAGCGCCACACACCCCCTTCCAGCGACCTCATGACCACACATGCTCTCCCAATCAAAGGCCTGGATCTTGGTTTTTATCCAGGACACTCGCAAGCCCAGACACTCAGACACCTCACTCAGTCTCTTGAGCGCCCCAATCAGAGCCTCCATTAACACCACTAAGATCACAGCATCATCACCAACAGATGCCCCACAGCCGCTGGACCCCGCAACCCTGCCCAACACCCAGTCCATACAAGCATTGAACAGATTAGGAGCAGAACACACTCCTGATGAACCCCAGAATCAACTGGGAAAAACGCACAGGTCCTGCCTCCACTCTGCACAGCACTCACAGTATCAGTGTACAGGCTGGCCATGATATCCAGCAACCTCAAGGAGATCCCGCGAACCCTCAGGATGTCCCACAGGGCAGCTTGATCAACTGAGTCGAACGCTTTGCGAAAATCGACAAAGGCTGCAAAGAAACTCTGCCGATATTTGCGTTTGCGCTCTATGAGAACCCTCAGTGCCAGGATGTGGTCGACGGTAGACTTCTTAGGCGTAAAACCAGACAGTTCCGGTCGCTGGTAGGTGAGCAAGTGATCACGGATCCTATTGAGGTTGACCCTAGCAAGGACCTTACCTGTCACCGAGAGCAGTGTTATCCTCCTGTAGATGGAATACACTGAATATAAATTAAAAAAAACCTATAACATTTAAAAACAAAATCTTTTAATCTGAAGATTCATCCAGCCTCAGACTATTAAAAGGAAATGCAACTAATTTCTTTGCTATTTTGTTATTATTTCTTTGTTGTTATGAACATCAGTAATTCAAGGTGCAGTTGTTTATCTGTGTTAATGATCACTGATGCTTGTTGATTTTCCACAACATTTCATAAATTTAAAATTATTATGTCAGTGCTGAAACATCCTTTGAAAAGCTCGTTGAAAAGTTTGCTTTTTGGGTATCATTTTGGGAATATTATTTTTTGCTTTAAAGGAAGAAGCATTAATTACTGGCTACATTAGAGGGATACTACAGTTTTGCCTCATTTTTTGTAATCAGCGTTGAATTTAGCCTAATAGGAAGGATGGATGATAGATTAGATAGATAAAGATGAAATAAATTAGATAGATTAGATGGACGGACAGACAGACAGAGAGAGGTTTGTCTCCAAGAGACTTACATGCGTAAATATTACAACAAACAAAAAAACACAAGAATTACTAAAAAGAAAGAAAACTTTGGACTTGACTAAACATAAAAAAGAGCAGGAGAAGTCACAGTGGGTCATTATTGCCGTTTCTTATAAAGGAGACCCTGCAGTGTTTCTTGACACTTTTTTGCCGAATAATTCATTAGTTGAAAGTAATTTGTGTCAGACAGAGGGTCTGCAGCATTGTTCATAATGGCACTCAGTTCTGTCTTCTTTCTCTATTCCACTCTTACCTCTAGCAGGTCCACTAAGCCTGTTTTCTTAATCAGATTGTTGATTCAGTGGGCCACCCTTGTGGTGATGTTACCAGCCCAGAACACGACAACATAGAAAATTGCACTGGCCATTGCAGAGTAGTAGAAGATGTGAAGGATGTCATTTCCCAGAGTAACAGGGCAAAGTCTCCTAAGAAAAAAAAAAGTCTGCTCTACCATTTCTTCTATTGTTTCTCTCTGTTATGAGACCAGTCCAGATTGTCTTTGATGTGGACCTCCAAGCACTTGTAGCAGCTTGTAGCACCTCCACATTCATTCCATGAATACTAACCAGGGTATAAAGGCTGTCTGATGCAGCAAATATCAATGGCCAGTTCTTTGGTTTTGTCAATGTAAGGTTGCAGACAATTGCTTCGGCATCAAGAAACAAATGTCTTCCACCTGACTGACCTATATCTGAGAATTTCTGTAAATCATATGGCCTGGTGTTACATTTGAAGTCAGAGGTGTACAGACTGAATTACAGTAAATGCAAAACAGGAATTTTCTCAAACAAAACACTCTTCATAAAATATGCATTATTAGATCCCATTTAATTACACAAAGCGTACCTGCTGGTTTGACAGGAAATTCACTTTTTAAGATCCCCCTTCTTTTGAGATTGGTATATCAGGATTTGCATTAGTCTTGAACTGCAAAATAAAAATAAAATAAACTAGCAACATATAATAAATATGGTGAAAAGTCACAAAACTACTACTAAATTTTAATTAAAAATTCATCATCAAATAAAATGCAGACATTTTTCAAAGCGAACAGCACATTAAATATGTGCTGATAACATTTTACACATGTTTTTAAAGCTTCAAACACTGAGTCCCCCATCAACATTTATAATAACCCAAACTGCAATTGTCCAAGAAAACCAAAGCAATATGTTTCAATGACTATTCTTTACATACTGATAGTTCAAGTGCACCAAAATAACATAGCTGTAGATGACACGTACCTTTGACCCTATGCTCATTAGGCATGAGCTAGGAGAAGTTTGTGCACGTTCTAAGTCAGTGGGGGGATGGAATAGCCGGGCTGCTTGCAGCTTGTCTTTATCGGCACATTTAGAAGACAAAAGACGCTGGCGAAGAGGTGTGAACAGATTTAAGAAGCGATCTAGTGTTAAACTGGCCCAGAAACATAAGAGGGTATATAAGACTCCATTTGCACTTGATTAATTTTGAGGATCAATGTGACAGGCTGTTATATTTCTCATCCCTTTTATCTTCTCCCTGAAATATAATGGAATTGACATCACTGCCATTTTTGATTAGGTCTTAGCACTGAAGCAGATATTAAGAGTGCCTGTACTTTCATTCATCCAGCCATCCATAACTTAACCCCTTCATCCAATTCTGAGTCACGTGTGATGCCCAGGTTGCTTGTAGCTGGCATCACATTATAGTGTTAGTGGTGGAATGGACCAGTGGCAGTTAGGGAGTGAAGAGGATGGCAGAGGACTGTATGAGAAAGTGGCAGAGGTGGTTTCCCACCCCATTTGAATGAAGGATGTATGAAGAGACAAAATTGACGATGGAAACAATTTAAATTATTTTAATTGCTTCTAGTTATTGATTATTCTATTGTCCTCAATTTGCGTTTACCTGTTTTCTTTGTTTTTTTTATGGGGGGGGAGGAACTGTTAAGAATGAAGGGCTTTTAGTGGTTTTTAAAACAGTGGTGACGTTCACTACCTCCTGCCCAGGGCTTCCAGTTTTTTTTAACTGTTGGGTTGTGTATACAGTTCATCTGTGTGAAGTTGTGGCTTGAGGTGAGTGGTAATGTGACAGGGTGTGTCACAAGATGCTTTTTGAAACATTATTTATTAACTGATCATTTTTAACACTTACCGTGTGGTTGTCCTTTTGAGAAAATTGCACATGAGGGCATGTAATCACAGATGCAACTGCCGGTAGTATGGTGATTAGGCAACAGCTGGGAGCCACTAGTTTATACAGTGGAGGGGTGAGTCCAGGGGAAAAAAATAAAAATAATAGCGGAGCGATCATTTGCAAAAATAGGGTCATAAGCAGAGGTATTCTCAGTGAAGGTCAGGATGTTGCAACACTGTTGAGCAAGTTAAAGAGACCAGTGCTAAGGGCTAACATGGGCATTCCTGGAAGTGCAACATTCAAATCTGCTGACTTTCATAAACATAGCAGACGAGAATGGCGAGAGACCACTGGGAGTCTGTGTTTGGAGGAAAGAAGATCTGGAGTGTGACAACATCTAGTTGGGGGCAAGGTGGCGTTGGGGTACTGTAGACGAAAAGTGAGATCACAGCTCAGGACCTATGGCAACCAGGATTGGTGCGTTTGAAGCTGCAGCAACCACTAGCGGGGCAGAGAGAGTCAACAGACACCAATGGAGGAGGTGACAGACTGGGGATGCAGCGTGATGCACAACTAGTGATCCAAAGTAATGTCCCGAGTCTAGGATATTACCTTTCATTGGATTTTAAATGTTTGTTTATATTCACCTTTTGGACAAAGTCTTTTTTATGGCTCTGTTTTTAACATAGATTTCTTCATTTCTTGTGGGCCATGCACTATTTTTGTAAATTTGAAAAATTTGCACTTTCTGATTTATGACAATAAAATCTCCACTTTTGAACTGTACTACATGTCTGTCTCCTCACCTGCTACAGGTCCATCCTCAGTTACAATCTAGAAGATGCCCCATCAATGGACAATACCATTGGAGACTGGAGAGCTAAATTGTGCACGTTGCCCACACTCAAATAGTTAGAGTAACATGTATGGATCTGGGATGTCAGGGATACAAATCCATGCAAATACTGGTAGACCGTGGACTCAATGTTGAAACTTCTTCACATTTTCAAAAGACGACCATTATATGACTGAGCTATCATGTGGCATTGTTGGACAGTCTAGGGAGAAGCTGGATGGCTAAGCCAGATGCAATTATTGCAGAATATACATTTTCCACTTCCCTTCTCTGTTTTAGCTGATCTTAATTAAAATCAAATGTATGAATACATTAATATTTAATCACTTTAGCAATCCCAATTGATGTAGAAAAACGAGATTATAGGCACATGAGACCGCTTAGTTGAATAACTAGGTTAAAAAATAAAAAATAGAAACTATGCACAAGTCTAAAAAAAACAAAAAAAGACAAAAAAAAAACCTGATAATCTTAAAATGTTACTAGACAAACATTGAATCGATTCACTTTTTAGCTTCAAAAAAACCCAGGAGAATGTCTTCCACGGCATCAGGTGTAACATTTTTTGCCATGGTTTAATGCAACTGCCTGCAGGATTTGTCCAGTTTCAAGAAGTACCCTGTTGAGCATCATGATATTTATACATATAATGATTACCTTTACAATAATTGAAAATATATCCTGTATAAAAGCACCTTGTGAATATCTACTCTGCAAAAGGGGTTAAAAAAAAAAAAAAGAACTCGACTGCTATTGGGATTAAGCTCAGAGATACATATTCGTCCAGTATCATGGAGAAAAAAAAAAAATGAAGCCCACTTTCATCTGCAGTGGTCTCTCATGGGGGGGGAATTTTGACTCTAAGTCTAACCTGTGTGCAGAACGAACAAGCAACAACCTTCCACTTTTGCAAGTCCATCTTGCCATTTTTAAATGTATTTTTTTTTTTTGACACCATGAATGTTATAACATCAGATCTGGCTGCATTCTATCCAGAGCAAACTGTCACTACCTGGTTAAAATGCAATGTAAGCATAGGAGTAAGCACATATGACTGTGAAGTGTTTAAAAATTGGGCAGAGGCAAAAAGCATAATAGCTCATATAATTACTCAAAAACAAGATGTTATTTTGATTTTAAAAAAATAGTTCAGGACCTTGTTGACAGCACCATAATGATATTTAGGCTTTTATCTACAAAAAAACAAGCTACTCTAAAGACATGCAGATGTAATATAAGCAAAAAATAAATGATCTGAGCTTTTTCCCTACACTTTAAGTACATGCCAGTGCCATACAGCAGGGACACATTCTTCTCAGCAGGAATATATCACTTAAGCTACTAGAGGAAGAAACGTTTTATGTAGTAAAGGAGCCGTGAGATGCAATAAATCCCACAAAGACCTCTATTGAAGAGTCTGCTTTTGACAAGCAGGGCAACAGCCTTATGCCACTGACAAGGAAAGCCAGCAACATTCTCTCAGCAAAAAAAGACACCAAAACTAATTTTGTTTTTCACTTATCCTCCTTCTCCTAGGGAATGTTTGGTTAACTTTTGAATAACATGACCAGATTGCTCAATTCAATTCAATTTCACTACTCCTTACAGTTCAACTGAAAGTATTTGTTGCTAGTTCAACTGGTAGAAACATGCTGTGACAATACAGTATGATCAAGTAATAACCACACAATACAGGTAACTGAGCAAAAGAATGGCCAGTTACATTGATTTGGAATTGAAGATTGCTTAGTAGTACAAGTGCTTAATGTACATAATGGAGTTCACATGAAAGTTAACAATCTAATGACCTGCAGGTAAAAACTAACTCTTTGTCTGGTACAGCATCAAATGCTATTATATTATTTATTGGATGGCAGAGGAGGCAAACAGTGTATTGCTCTTTTGTGGCATCTGAGACAATGAAAAGAGGCGCCTGAATGAAAAAACTTAGTTGATGAAGCTCATCTCTACTATAGATGCATGCATACAGCACATTTTTATATTTCTTATACATACTTTTATATTTTGCTGAGTTTCACATTGTATTTATTTAACTATACAGTACTTAATTTGGCTGCTCCCATTAGGGGTCACCACAGTGGATCATCTTGTTCCATATTGTCCTGTCCTCTGCATCTTGTTCTGTTACACCCATCACCTGCATGTCCTCTCTCACCACATCCATAAACCTTCACTTAGGCCTTCCTCTTTTCCTCTTCCCTGGCAGTTCTATCCATTGCATCCTTCTCCCAATATACCCATAATCTCTCCTCTGCACATGTCCAAAGCAACGCAATCTTGCCTCTCTGACTTTGTCTCCCAACCGTCCAACCTGAGCTGACCCTCTAATGCAGGGGTCACCAACTCCGGTCCCGGAGGACCACCGTGGCTGCAGGTTTTCATTCTAACCCTTTCTTTAAATGAGTGCCCCATTTGTGCTGCTAATTAACTTCTTGTGAATTCATTTTAATTGACTTAATTTGTTCCCCTGAATTTCTTTATCATTCCTCTGAATTGCTTCATTGCTTTCCTTAAATGGCACCCAAACAGAAATGTAATGTGAAGTGAGTGAGCCAACAGAAGACCAACCAAGTCAGGGCCTCAAACTCCAGCCAATTTCACTCCAACCAGCTGCTTAATAAGGAGTCGATTCCTGACATTAATTAAACCAGTTCTTTAATTTTGTGACTTGTTGCTGCTCTCATGGTGCATTAGCAGACATTTTTGAAACTGTTGATCTTCTCTTTTCTAACAGCACTGCTAAAATGTTTTGCGGACCTGAACAGATCAACATTCCAGAGACCTTCACCTTTCTTTATTTTCAGATATTGTATGATGAAAACCCTTTATTTTGGCGCATTTTGTATCTCATTATTGTTCGGCTGCTAATTAAGGAAAAATAAACAATTAAGAGGCCTGAGTCTTCAAGAGCAAGTAAATTAAAATGAATTCAAAAGAAGCTAATTAGCAGCAAAAACTGGTCACTCATTAAGGGTTAGAATGAAAACCTGCCGCCACAGTGGTCCTTCAGGAACGAAGTTGGCGACCCCTGCTCTAATGTACTCATTTCTAATCCTGTCCATCCTCGTCACACCCAATGAAAATCTTAACATCTTTAACTAAGAAGAAGAAGATTTTTGCATATCTCACCACAGTAAAGTTAAGAGGAAATAAAATTAGCCATGAGGGTGATTGCGGTCTAAGAATGGGGGAGAATTCCTTTAAGACGATGTTTAGGTAATAATCTAACTCTGCACATATACAGTATGAATGAGATGATTAAAACAGAGTAAAGGATTTTAGCTCCAGGAAAAGACATCTTTATATTTGAAAACAGTATTAATTGAGCGAGTTACCTGCATTAGATTAAGGGAGGTAGGAAAGAGTTTTATAGTATGTATACGGTGGAAATATCTTTTAAAACATTTACCAAAGCAACTCTTTTGTATTCTCAAGGCTGTTGATGAGAAGCCAATAGGCTTTTCCCTTTGGCAGCAATGATGATTGGACAGGAAAAGCATCAAAGTGCAATCCAATCTAAACAAGAACAGAGTGTCATATTTCATACAAAGACCAAGGAAACGTCAGTGGGGGCAGGGTGGGAGTTTAACCCTGTTTCACAAATTAGATCTTAGGGCTGCTAGTACTTTCAGATAAAAGTCTGAGAGAATTTCATTTTCAAATTATTTTCCCTTCAGGTGTATCTGCAGAATTACCAAATTTACACTGTTAACTACTGTGAATCATTAAAAAGATTAAGTTTTTTATTTTTCAAGCCAAAGTTGTTTTTCACAATAATGGTATATATTCATTTGCCATATGAAACTGCGCGAAGAACCTATATATTATACATATAAAAATAAAATGAACAAAAATACTACTCCCATTAAGCTAAAAGATGAAATTTGAAAGGATGGTGTTAGGTGCATTGGTGATTCGAAATTGTCCCTAGAGTGTGCTTGGTGTGGTGGGTGGGTGTGTGTGAGAGTCCTGTGGTGGAATGGCGCCCTGCCCAGGGTTTGTTTCCTGCCTTGTGCCCTGTGTTGGCTGGGATTGGCTCCAGCAGATCCCCGTGACCCTGTAGTTAGGATATAGCGGGTTGGATAATGGATGGATGGATGGTACATTAGCGTTGGCACTTTCTATAGAAAGATATTGATATATCAGTATTTAGGGGTAAACCCACCCACAATGAAAAAACAATCCCAAAATCTCAAAAACGCTTTGAGTGATTTAACTGAAAGTTGGTGAAATTATTAAAAAAAGAAAAATTAGCCAACACGTGTTTTTAACTTGATGATATTTGTCTGTAATGTTGTAGCAAGTGAACTATTCTTAGGCACCACATTCTCTTTTAGTCTCAATACAGAAGAATGGGACTTGCGGTTCATGCAAATGAACGCTGCTAGTACAAGAGCTCCGCTGACCAGGATGAGGCTGTAATTGTACAAACAAATGAAAATGCCACTTTATGAAAATGAACGTCGCTACCAGAAGTGAAATAGAAGTGAGAAAATTCGACGAAGCTCCAAGACAACATGCTAAGCAAGTTGTATCCTTGGATACATGCAGTACTCCCTACTTCTGTTGAATTCCTCTGTCGATGCAGTATAAAATACAGTACATACAAGTTTGAAAGGGATTGGGGGCGAGGGCTTTCCTTTGCGGACTGTCGATGTCACTTATATACAGGACATATACTTCAAACAAGAGGCTTTTGGTGGTGAAATACATGAAATATTGCGGAGAACTAAAGTATCCCCTTGGAGGTCAGACTGCTTACTGGTCCATTTCAAGCCCTGAGTATAACACATACCAGAAGCAATGGCATGCCTTGGTAAGTTTAAGCTCTTGTGCAGCTAACTAAAGGGTTCACAAACAGAGACCCAATATACAGGGAGTGGGTAATGCACATATGTCACCATAATTTTTCTTCTCAACTCTTCTTTTCTGTACAGTGCTTAAAACATTCAATTCTTTCAATGGGTCACATAAGTGTGCAGCATGTAAACATCAATGGTGTATGTAATAAGTTAAAGTAAACCATGATTCAGTGCATTTCTTTTGATCTAAACCCTCTAAAACTTTAACGATACAAGATTACAGATCAAAGTGTTATATTTAAATCTGACTACAGTTTCTAATGCTACAGGGTGAAATTATATTTATACCCAAAATTCCCATGAATCCTGCTAATTATTTGTTTAAATTCAAAATAATAATTTAATGTAAAATTGTGTTTTCCAATGACCATCAATAAAAGCTAAAGCCAGCCAGAAAGAAAAGCAAGCACAAGGGCCAGTGTATGTAGCATATTCAAGAGCAAGGAGCTCCAGCAAACTAATATTAGCCCCTGGTTAAAATTAACAAATACTGCATATAGAAAAGGACTTAGTTACTTAGTAGTCCTGATACATCTGATTAATAAAGGCCAGTCTAACCAAAGCTCATTCTCTTACGTAATGTTAACACTGCTAGTGTTTTCTAAATTTCACAAAACAACTACAGGTGATTTTATTATTCTCATGCTCTTGCATTTTATAATGTCCCAAGGTTCCAACATGAAAAAACGATCAAAACACATATAATGCATTCACTTTTCAAGCCAAAAATGCTACTGATTATTTAGCCACATTTTGGGAATGCACACATATCATAAAAACAGCATATCCATGTAATTTAAAGAAGAAAAGACTAGCAAAACACTGTCGGAAGATTCTGCCATTCACTGTGTGCTTTACTGCACTGCTCATCTTCCTCTGTGGCACCCATCAGGATCAGGGGTGTTGATTTATCCAAAAAATCATTACCATCACTAACATTGTCAACTACAGAATAATCACTGAAAAAAGTCACACGATCCCTTACATTCTTTCACTACAAAGAGGCACATTTTGTTATTTCATACAGATATTGCCTACTGAAATGATGACACATGTTGTGCTTCAATAGTCTAAAGAGAGAAAATGGTAATCAAGTGACAAGAACTGGAGAGGAGTTACAGCTATAGTTTTAATTAGA
Source organism: Polypterus bichir lapradei (assembly GCA_026402145.1). NCBI lineage: Eukaryota > Metazoa > Chordata > Cladistia > Polypteriformes > Polypteridae > Polypterus > Polypterus bichir. The sequence continues at coordinate 16,832,418 of JANRMT010062798.1, forward strand.
TTGAAGTCTAGTAAGTTTAGTACAGATGTTTTAGCGCTAGGGTATGCATGGCGGTTACACAATCTCCCCACGTATTTCTCTATCAAAGGTCTAAGGCTTTTATTGAAAACACAATACAGTGTAATCACTTCAGTTCTGATTTATTGTTATCTGTATTAAGTGCAATGAAATTCTTAAGTGCACTGTTCATCACCATGGTGCTACTTCGTGTGAATCACATCCCATAAGATATGCAAAAGAACAACATAGAATGCAATAGGCAAAAAGTTCATGCTGTTTGAAAAAAATAATCATTAGATTTGACCATGCATTTGTCTAATGTTACCAGCCATGGCAGAACATAACTGCTGAAGAAACAAAAGTAGGATAATAAGCAAAATATAGCTTTTTAAAGGCGTGTGGGTTATCACAACTCCACCCATGGCACATGCTGTGAGCAGAAAAAACGAGCATGAAATGTATCCTTACCTGAAGAAAACAGTACCAGAAATTTGTGAAAAAACGTATTGCTTCCAGTTTACTTTTGTTGTCACAAAATGCCTCAGGAACATGGAAATCATGATTTCTTATATAGAAACCTTTGCTACTTTAAAGTGGATACACTCCGTAAGTTTCAAGGTTTTTTTTTTTAAACATTGAAACACCAATACCCTTTAGTTCCATTATGAAATGAAAGACCAGGCTAGATATTTAATTTATAAAATACATTTCACTTTAGAATGCAATTTCCTTTGGCAAGGAAATACAGTATACACCCTGAAGAAATAACTTTGACTAAGCTTATACCAAGCTTATCTTCAATTCTGTCCTAAACATATTCTTTTATTTTGTGTCTACATTTTTTATTCCATGGCCACAACTGTAGTAAATATATCTGGCATATAAAATACCTTCATAGGGTATAACCTCAAAAAATCTACAAAATAAAAATATGGGAAAATATCATTTATAGCACTCTCAGTTCAGTTAAAACATGAGCAACAGACTTGTGTTTATGAGTGATTTTATAAGTAATTACTTTTCACATTCTCACATGGTTAGAGCAGCTAGCCTCAAGAATTCTGAAGCTACAGTTACATTAAGGCAGTGATGGATACTACAAAAATTCCATTTTTCCTTTCACATCCTAGGCACATGCATTTCAATTTTGTTTTAAAAACAATATGATACTAAACACAAATACACGTGTTTTACTTCCAAATTATTCTACACTACAGCACTTCCAACTTGTTCCATATTATCCTTTGTGTACTTGAAAAGTCCACTCACTTAACATCGCTCTGAACATAAAAAAGAACACCAATCCATCCTTCAGAAAAACAGACAAGCTGTCATCTTTAAGTTTAACGTAATAAAATTGTTTCAAAAAGTCCACTATTCTATGTACGCTTGATGACAATGCCTTTCAGAATACTATTTAAAGTTTCCTCCTCTTTGTCTGTCTGATGTCTCATGTTTTATGTACCCTGACACCATGAAAAAAAATAACAGATAAGGCTGTGACTTGGCTTGCCAAACCTGGAAAGCATCTGTACAGCTCTGTCAGGCAGAACATTATTGGCTGTCAGAAAAAGGGATGACCTCACGATTCAACAGAAATGTAAAACTGTGTTGGAAAGTCATCATGGAGTTGTGTAATTTGTAATGCTCTGCAATTTCTAGTCATTTGGTCCAAAATCTGCCTGCAATGACTCCAGCAACAGCAGTTGTCAAGTTTGACCTTTCCACTGACTAAAAGCGGTGTAATGTGCCACTAGCTTTAGAATTTAAAGTAACCTTAATGATGATGGAATCTGTGTCTTTAAAAAAATGTCCTTTGATATTTGAGTGCTATTATTGATATAAGGACATATAAAAACAAAAAGAAGTCCAAAAGAAGTCCATGGCTGCCGCTGACATAACTTATAAATACAGAGCAGGTTCTGCAGCTTCAAAAGTCAGATCAAATCAGGACAACATGACTTATCATTGAAGCTTCATATTATCAGACTGGGATGTGTTTTAACCAAGACAAATAACTGTCCACCTTTACTACAATTTCTACTATGCAAAAACGGAGCAGGACAGAATCAGAATGGAATATCTGTTGATATTAAAATGGAATTACAACACGTAATTTAATTAAAACAGGTCTAAGAAATAGGCTGAAATTAAATATAAAAATCGTTTAAGTATTCGATTTGATATTCTTTTTTGATGAAATTAGGTGAACTGGATTGACAAGCTTTGCTGTGGTGATTGGTCTCTTCTTGTCATACTTTTTCTAATTTTCTAATTCCAAAGACAGAAGATTTCAACTGTACCACACTTCTTTTTAAAGTTACGCATTTTGCTGTACCCTCCCAAAAAGAACAGAGTCTGACTAAAAAGAGGATTACTGCTTACAATCAACTGATAACTAACGTCAATCTTAATAAATCGGTTCAGAACCTTTTCAGAGATATGCAAAAACGAATTAAATTTAATCCTAAAGTAAACATGTTGGCCCTGTGCTCAACCTTTTATTTTACTGGCTAGATTGTCCTGAACAAAGAATGATTTTAGATGGACCTCTCTAGTTTTTAAGCTATTGTTTGGTTGGGAGTTGAAATGCTGATTTTCATGGATTGCTTTCATAGTATGCTATTGTACCTGCTACATTATTTTCATTTTGAGTTGTATGTTATTATAACAACAATTCTGTAAAATAAATAAATAAGGATAATAAGCTCTGATGTATACAAATTGAAGTATTCTCCAAACTATGCTCATCTAACCTGAAACAAACAGTATTTGGATCAAGATCTGCCTTGCTATCTCATGAAGGAATTTCCCTTTACTATTATGGTGGCTGGGCATATTCAGTAAACATGGTAACACTTGCCAAATGGCCAGCCTCGTAGTAATCTTTTCAGGTTAAAAAGTGACAGAAAGCATATGCCAACCTTTCCCTTTTAATCTCATTTTAGATTTATAAATATAGATAAAGTAAACTGTACACCGAGTGTTTAAATCAGATTAGCTAAACCAAATGGACTACTCTGAAACAACTAGAGAATATTCAAAACTGTATTCACAGATTCTAAATAGATACTATATTTGTTCACATTCATACCAAGATTTTCTCACTTGCGTTATTACAAGGTTACATTTTCTGTCTATCCAAGCAGAATGACAGAACAGCTGTTTGCATTCCTTTGGCATATTTAAAGAAGAACATTGGGAACAATAATATTTACATTCAGTAATGAACTGACTGCAACTGAGAAAGGCACAAAATAATCGGAGACCACGAAAGCAAGGCTAATAGGAAGACAAAAAGACAATACAACTACAATGAGTTTAAGCTGGGTTATCACAGCTTAAAATATTTGAGCAAATACGCTATAAACTTCCAGAAACAGTTTTACTTGGAAGTCAAAACAGCTTGTCAAATATGTCAACATTTGCTCAGAAGTGTATAACAGACCAGAAGGCTGTATTAGATAACATGATAATAAATCACTCGTCTCAATAAATCACAGTGTCACAGCCAAACATAAATTTAACACTAGAACAGATCTTAGATCAGAGGTCTTCATCTAATAAATCATTTTATAAAAGTGTAAAGATGTCAAATAATGAGTTTTGTGCAAGTTCTTTCCCGTTATATCTTAATTTAACTCTGTGAACTCTTATAAATCACTATTCTTCTGAAAATTACACAATGCTATATACTAATTCCATATTAAAATATACACAATTTAGAAAAATACAGGAGACTTGAATCTGAAGGACAAAGCTACAATTACTACAGAATACCGTAAAGATCTGACATTCATTTTAATTAATTAATTTAATGAAATTGGTATGGAAAATTTAAACAAATTGAAAGTTACTTTGAATCAGTACCATTATTGCAGTTTTAGTATACATTCAGCACAGGATCACCCTGAGATAATTTCATCTTAGTATTTACAGCAACAAAACGGTGAGGTTTACTGTTGTTGCATTTTGCACTTGAGCTGCACACTAGCAGCAGATTGAGACTAGCTGCCTTTGCAATGTTCTTCTTGGTGCCAGTGGCAGGGAACAAAGTGGCGTACTAACTTAGGCCACATTACAAGCAGAGGTCTAACCTACTGTAGTAAATGTTATAAAACTAATACATACATGCATTACACAGACTATTACAGACATGAACAACACACATAAATACAAATAAATAATTTGGAATCATTGCAAAAAATGTAAAGAATAAAACATATATAATGTCTCCCCTGATTAGGAAGGAAGTAGAGCACAATAATGAATCAATAATAGTTAACTCACTGATTCACTAAAAACTGTCACAGAAAACAATATGCAATGTATGTTACATTTAATACTAATTTATTCAAATTCTCCTGCTGTGCAGTGAAAAAAAAATCCTAATACATTTAACCAATCACTTATTCTTCAATATTGAAAAGGCTATCAAGTCTTATAAGATTAATCATGGTTCTTCCACGTTGTACTTTTTCAAAGTACTAAGGAAGTATCTTTCCAGGTGCACAGCAAAATTGCCAGTGTTACACAAACTCTTATATAGAGTGAACGTAACTCTTAGAAGTGTGAATATGGAAAGAGTGGAGACATGTTTACACTTAAAGTGTTAATTTATCATTGGCAATTTTGTGGAGTTGTTCTCAAAGTCTGATATTGAGTTTGCCATGGTGGGGATTGTGCATGACTTGTGCTCTATTGAACAGGCTGTGCTATAATTATACACTCTAGAAAAATGTTGTCTACTCATTGGACGAGATATTTGAGCCTAGGAATTTGTTCTTTGGTTTCTCAGTCTAAGTGCAGCTTGACAATTGCAAACTGGCAACCTTCAGAAAATCTGTGGAAGCACCTTTAACATTTTTCTTAGAGAATCTGTGGTCCCCACCTGCTTCAAAAGGTCAATAATTATCACTGTGTCTAAGAAAAACAAAAGCGGACTTTCTGAATAACAACAGACCAGTGGTATTCACTAAACCAGTGACACCCACTGCACAACCTACCTGGAAAGGGGTCCCTCTTTGAACTGCTTTTCTCAAGGTTTCTTCCATTTTTTCCCTACAAGGGTTTTTTTTTTTTATTGAGTTTTTTCTTGTCTTCTTAGAGAGTCAAGGCTGGGAGGCTGTCAAAAGGCACGGCCTGTTAAAGCCCATTGCGGCACTTCTTGTGTGATTTTGGGCTATACAAAAATAAATTGTATTGTATTGTATAAAATGCCTTAAGAGATCTGGTGCTGGGACATATCAAACAGTGTATTCCAGATAGTTATAATCACCTCCTGTTTGCATAATGTCACAACCAGTCCCTTGGAACTGCAAAGCTGCCTGCCACATCTGGACAATAAAAACTGCAATGCCAGAGTCCTGTTTGTAGACTACAGCCAACACTGTTGTACCAGCAATACTGACCATCAAACTCCTCGATATTAGAATTTAACACCTCCCTTTTAAATATACATTTATAATCCCTCAGAAGACCTCAGAACATGAGGATTGTCATCATCACATCCTCCACTATGTAGTGTGTTAAGTTACATGATGCACTCTCCATCATTAAATTTGAGGAGAGGTATCTGAGAGGGTGATCAGTTTTACATTTCTTGAAATGACCATCACTGATTAACCAAGGTGGGCATGACACATTTTAGCTATTGTCAAGAAGACTCACCAACGCATCTACCTCTTCAGATATCTGAGGAAACCAAAGACTTCTCCATTTTGTCTCACTAAGTTCTACAAATTTCCAATACAGTCCATTCTCACATCCTTGTACTGCATCTCCTCAATTCAAGGTCATAAAGTACTATAGAGGGTGGTGAAGGCAGCACCAAATATTACTGGCACTCAGCTGTCTTCTGTTCTAGACATATCTAACACTCGCTGCCTTAAAAAGCAAACAGTATGATTAAAGGCCTCAGCCAACAAACCCAGTCATTTTTCCTTCCCTCTGGCAATGGTATAGGACCACTGGCACGCTCAAAACTTAGTCAGACAGTTTCTGTCCAGTGATAACAAGGCTACTGAACAGCCAATCATAATAACAAATATTGTAACATAAAAACACCGGAAACAAACTCAGACAAAGCCAATGATGCCGAAGATCCAATTATGGTATTTAAATACTTGCTTTCAAGTTATTACTCTCTAAATATTCCTTTTTGTTTCTTTTAACTCTGCACTTATTGGTAAAATCCTATCTTCCTTAATGGAGTCTCATTCAATAAAGTGACAATATAAACTTTAGACTCAACACTACTTAACATAAAGGGTGAATGTACTAATACCATATTAAATTCTATAGCATGACTCCACCAGTTCTGCCTCCGCTCTTGAGTCTACAGGTTTCTGTGTACAGATATATGGCAGGAATAGCTGAGCTCAAAGCAGCAGCTTTAATCTTTGGTTTTCAATGTCTTTTCTTTGTTATCATGAGCTATGAGCATTATGAGCTACTAATGTTCTACAAAAAAAACAATATTAATCAGTGCAGCAGCCAGCACGCTGTTAGTTGTTCATATCAGATTTGGACTGTTTGCCAGATTATCTTGAACAGTCAAACAAAAAAAATATGATATAACCCAAAAATAGGAACTGAGTCACTTTTAGCTGCAGTGTGAACATAGCCTTAGTCCTGATCTCCTTCTGTTGTTCACTACAATGGAGTCATTTGCTCAACACATCTTTGTGTCTTAGGCAGTAATTATAACTCCGGGTTTCTTAAAATGTTTAATCTGACAACCCAAATAAGAAAAGCAGTACCACACTGGAACCAAACAAGTGGATTATTACCAGAATTACAAGGAGCCAAACAAGACATATGACAATGGTCCATCCATCCATCCATCCATCCATTATCCAACCCGCTATATCCTAACTACAGGGTCATGGGGTTCTGCTGGAGCCAATCCCAGCCAACACAGGATGCAAGGCAGGAAACAAACCCTGGGCAGGGCGCAAGCCAACTACAGGGCACACACAGACTAAGCACAAACTAGGGACAATTTAGAATCGCCAATGCACCTAACCTGCATGTCTTTGGACAGTGGGAGGAAACCGGAGTACCCGGAGAAAACCCACAGACATGGGGAACCAAACCAAAGTGAAGCCAGGTCTCCTAACTGCGAGGCAGCAGCGCTACCACTGCGCCACTGTGCTGCCCATGACAATGGTCATATAATAAAAAAAATAAAAAAAAGTTTTCTGTTTACATTCAAACATATTTCTCACATGAACATTACGAAAAAAGAAAAGAGAAAACACATTTTTAATAAAGCAATACAACTATCATTCAAAACAGGGTATGGTTTTAGAAAGGTTTAATCACTATTAGTGTTATGCTTAGCAGAATGTTTTGGTAACCTGAGAGAAATCAATTTTTCTAAATAATGGTTTGCAGCAAAAAATGTATTTTTATAGACATTTTTTTCAAATGAGCATTACCATTAATAATAAATTCTTTCTAAATGAGTTTTCAAACTGTTTAGAACAAAATGATTTTCATTTAACAACTCAAAAAATAAAAAGAATCCTAAAGAAATTATGCATTATTTTTATTTTACACAGGTAATCGAATAAATCTTGATGATGAATTCAAACAACACTACTACCATTTTCCCATTCTACATTTATGAGTACCAGCACTTCACCCCACAACCAACTCATTCTTAGAAAAACACCAACCCTATGCACTTCCAAGGAGAACCCCAAACAGATTTACTTACGGCACATTATCAGCCACACTAGGTGATTATTCTAGAAATGAGCCCTCATTTTTAGTAAGACTTAACCAATAACTGAGATTATATTATATTTAAAACACTTAAAATCATTTAAAATACATATGAAAGTGCATTTAACATTTGGGGTCACAAACATTTATTTTGTTATTAACATTTTTCTTTTTTAAGCATTAGGACCTTTTTCTTGTCCATATGTAGCTCTCCTGCACCACAGGACTATAAAGGACTAATATGAACACTGCAGCCAAAAGTGATGAGCAATTCCATTTGGTTTCATGAACACAAATTCTTCTGTACGTGACAGGAAGAAGTAGACCTACAGTTCAAAGTGAAGAATTCTGCCTCCAAGCACTCCTGTCAAGTTTGCAGTGTACCAGAGTACTTGCTTCTAAGTTGCATGTACCTTCTTTCGTGTTAATACAGTGAAAGGCAAAATTAAAAGAAATGTTCAACTAAAACAAGAAGCTCTGCAGTTGTGTCAACATTAGCAATTTTACCATTTATACAAAGATTAAAGCAATGCATTATGACAGTGGTATGCCATCTATGTAAAACCATATATACTCATGTATAAGCTGGATCTCAAATCTTGAAAAAAACAATCATAAAATCAGACCCCGACTTATTTGCCTGTTCAAAAAGGCAACGCCAAAATTTTTTTTTTTTTTTAATTACATCTTCTTGTCTCCTCCAATCTTGCATCAGTTTCCCAGATGCATCCAATTTTATTGCAGCAGCACAGTTACCAATTTCTTTTGCAACTTCAACAAGAAGTTGCAAAAGAAATTTAATTTAAAACCAGCTTCATATTTTCTTCTGATCGAATGATCCATCATAGGTAAGGGATGCTCTTATGATAAAGATGTACGAGGGTGCGAGATACAAAAAACACAAATCAGTGCAAACATTGCTTTGGAATAGTTTGGGTAATATCGTGTGGTCATGTAGGCACAATACATAGAAAAAAAGGCAGTGTGCTCCATGGTTACTCTCTCAGGTGGGCGTTGGCATATCATAATCTCTTGGACCAATAGCGTGAGTTTTCCACATTCGACAGCCGACATTATAAAATACCAGAAAATTATAGGGTAAAATCAAGTTCCGACTTATCTGCATGTATATACGGTACTCAAGAAATGCTATTACGCACGTACCAATTAAATTCATTGCTTCTAAGTTACTATAGACTCTTGTCCTTACTGTTTAAATGGCATATTTCAACAAAAATAGTGCAATACTCTACTGTATCAATATTCTAAAAGCCTTTATTATTCATAAGATTAAAACACAAAAAATAATGATGAATTCTGTAATACGTTGTCACACATGGGCACATGAGAGGCAACTAAAGGGCTTGAGTGGAGGCAGTTCTGAGGCATGCCGGGATGTGGCAGAGTGCACTGACTCTTTTTCTCCCTTTCCTGTAGACCATTCCCGGGAGATTCCACCTGGCTCTCTTGACGTCACTTCCGGGACCGAGCCAATGGAAGTAGACCTTACCAGCTCCAGCCCCTCTGGATGTCACGTCCAGGTGTGATCCAATGATTGAAGACCACGGCCCGATCCTTATGACCTCACTTCCTGTCTTCCCCTTTAAAAGCCTGTCCCTTTTCCCTTAGTTCTGTATTGGACTCGGTTTTGAGCACAACAGTGCTACCATTTAAAAAGACGATTTGCAGCCAGGATACCACATTATACGGGTGGCTGCCCCAAACCTTGCTATGTCTCATTGTGCGTTTTGTGACAACCATAATGCACTGATTCCCACTTCCATTTTTCATTCCAATCTAGCATCACATGGGAGGTAGAGTTTGCCCTGAAAATGCCCAGTTGAGGAGGGAATGCTCATTAATCACAAAGCATATTTAAACACACACATTTCACCCATAAAGAAAGCTTAAATACATCATACAGTGCACCATATCCTTTGGAAGAAACAGGTGGAGCAGAAAAACAGCACAATATTAAGTGAAAGCAGAAACCATCATCTGATTTCAAAACAGGTTATGGACAGCATTCTCTTATGGTAGTAGTGTCATTAACTAGCTAATATTTCCTCTATACTGTACAGTGATGGGTGGCAAGGTGGCGCAGTTACAGCACTGCTGCCTCGCAGTAAGGAGACCTGGGTTCGCTTCCTGGGTCCTCACTGCGTGGAGTTTGCATGTTCTCCCTGTGTCTGTGTGGATTTCCTCCGGGTACTCCGGTTTCCTCCCTCAGTCCAAAGACATGCAGGTTAGGTGCACTGGCGATCCTAAATTGTCCCTAGTGTGTGTGTGTGTGCCCTGTGGTGGGCTGACGCCCTGCCCAAGGATTTGTTGTTGCCTTGCGCCCTATGTTGGCTGGGATTGGCTCCAGCAGGCCCCCCGTGACCCTGTGTTAGGATATAGCGGGTTAGAAAATGACTGACTGACTGTACAGTGATGCAAACATAATGGAAAAAATTACTCAGATATACACGTTTGACTTCATAAAGATTAACCTTTAAGTTATGACAAATGTAGAAAAGGAAGATGATATTTGGAAAACCCCCTCCTCGAACCGTCACCTTATCGTGGTGGAGGGGTTTGCATGTCCCAGTGATCCTAGGAGCACTGTTGTCCGGGGCTTTATGCCCCTGGTAGGGCCACCCAAGGCAAACTGGTCCTAGGTGAGGGATAAGACAAAGAGCGGTTCAGCAGACCTTCTATGATGAATAAAAAATTTCAACGATACTTTCCCTCGCCCGAATGCGGGTCACCGGGGCCCCCCTCTGGAGCCAGGCCTGGAGGTGGGGCTCGATGGCGAGCGCCTGGTGGCTGGGCTCAGCTGGGCACAGCCCAAAGGGGCAACGTGGGTCCCCCTTCCCATGGGCTCACCACCTATGGAAGGGGCCAAGGAGGTTGGGTGCAGTGTGAATTGGGTGGTGGCTGAAGGTGGGGACCTTGGCAGTCTGATCCTTGGCTACAGAAGCTGGCTCTTGGGATGTGGAATGTCACCTCCCTGAAGGGGAAGGAGCCTGAGCTAGTGTGTGAGGTCGAGAGGTTCCGGCTAGATATAGTCAGGCTCACCTTGACGCACAGCTTGGACTCTGGAAATAATCTCCTTGAGAAGGGCTAGACTTTCTACCACTCTGGAGTTGCCCCCGATGAGAGGCGACGAGCAGATGTGGGCATACTTATTGCCCCCCGACTTGGAGCCTGTACATTGGAGTTTACCCCGGTGGACGAGAGGGTAGCCTCCCTGCGCCTTCGGGTTGGAGGACGGGTCCTAACTGTTGTTGGTGCGTATGCACAGAACAGCAGTTTGGAGTACCAACCCTTTTTGGAGTCCCTGGAGGGGGTGCTAGAGGGCATACCTTCTGGGGACTCCCTCGTACTGCTGGGAGACTTCAGTGCTCACATGGGCAATGACAGTGAGACCTGGAAGGGCGTGACTGGGAGGAATGGCCCTCCTGATCTGACCTTGAGCAGTGTTTTGTTAGTGGACTTCTGTGCTCGTCACGGATTGTCCATAATGAACACCATGTTCAAACATAGGGGTGTTCATATGTGCACTTGGCACCAGGGCACCCTAGGCCTCAGTTCAATGATCGAATTTGTGGTTGTGTCATCGGACTTGCGGCCACATGTCGTGGACACTCAGGTGAAGAGAGGGGCGGAGCTGTCAACTGATCACCACCTGGTGGTGAGTTGACTTCGATGGTGGGGGAGGATGCCGGAACAGGCCTGGTAGGCCCAAACATGTTGTGAGGGTCGGCTGGGAACGTGCTGTAAAAGGAGTGACCCCTGCGCTCTGACCTCCAAAGATCATGAAAAATGAAACTTTTCCCCCAGGGATTAAAAAAAGCATATAAAATTTTTTTTTAAAAACTGAGGGGCTGAACATTGTATGTGCTTTTATTAGGTAACAAGTAATAGAACATAAGCAACAATTAACTGCTATAGCCTACTGGCTAATTTTTCTAAAGCTAATTCACAAGCTGGTGCAATGAGCCAACCAAAAAATGAGAATGATGAACAAGCTAAACCAAATAATTAAATTATTGACAAAAGGTACATTCTGTCCTTCCATCATATGACAGTACTACCAAAAACTGTTAACACGCCATACTGACCCTGTACGTTTTAACAAGACCTAAAGAAGTGACAAATTAGGCTTTGTTTTGAAACACATACAAGATATGTGATAGGTTAAATACTTCTAAAGATAAAGTGTAAGCATATTAATGTAATATCATATATGCTTTCACTTTTGTTATTTAATATTAAATTCAAACCTTGGTGAAGTATTCTGATTTTCTGTGTAATTTTTAGTTGAAAAAGACCCTAATACATGGAGAATTATTTATTCTGTATTGCAAAAATGATCCTCCAATATAATTTAAAGGAGTAAGATAAAGTAATATCTCTGGCCAGAGATCTTCCTCTCTTCTAAACCCAGGTGGCAGACAAAAGTTGACACCATCACTAACCAGAATGATAGATACAGTTGAGCTGGCAGCTTAGGCACACAGATAGACTCAGACTACAAGAGGAAAAATGCTTATCCAGCTAAGGAAGTTGAAAGAGAATGCTCTCTGTATTAACATGCCCCAGCAAGATTAATAACACCTTCTGAACTGACCCACAGGCCCACCGTGAAGGGGAAAAATAAATAAATAAATAAATAAATAAATAAATAAATAAATAAATAAAAAAGGCTGAGCCATGCTGGCACCAGAGTACTTTACACACAAAACCTACGAAAAGGCATCGGAACAAACTTTTATACTGTTTAGGAATTAATTTTTCACTTGTACCCTGCAAATGCTTTGGTAAAACTAGTGTAAACACATTGTGTTAATGAAACCGGTCAGATTCAATAAGCCCAGTCTAAATATTTATATTAAAAATACACAGCAGCAAAGTTACCTGGACACTATACAGATGAGTGGTTTTTATTGCCATGAATGCTGATTTGACGTAGATTGCTCTCTATGCTTCCCAGGAGACACTTCTTCCTGAAAACCATTTATGCAGAAATAAACTACTTAAAGAACATAAATGAACTGTTACAAAATCCAGTATTAAATCCAGCATGTGATAATGAGACAATACAACATAGCTAAAATGTATTTTCATAAATAGTGTGATATTAAAAAAAACAAAAAAAAATTTAAATCTCACCACCATCCCAGTATTACTGTTAGGCTACATCATCCAAGAAATGTTTAGATTTCAGGTACCAAACACAGTCCAGCACACTAACAATGAAATGCAATAGACAGCATAAACGTTCTTTAAAATAAAGTAGTGTCTGGAGATATCTGAATTTCTAGCAAATAAACAGTGGCACAGTCTAATGTAAAATAAGCTGAAGTGAGAAGTTTTAGATTATTTGAAATGAAATCTAATTATCTGGTGGGGTTGGACAGGACTAGGCAACAACTGGAAAGCAAAGTAAAAACAGCTTAGGTTATAAAGAACTATGAATGGTCTTAAGTTGAATGCATCTGAAAATCCCGGCTTTTCTTCATTGTTTTCTGGTAATGAACCCTATGCTATTTGCCATCTACTGTACAATGGGTTTTTTTATACAAATACATTTTCACCTCCTCCATTAACACACTGTGTACTCATAATTGTTTATTGAAGGTGAATAAGTATGATGTATTGCTACATGAGAAACCTGGACCAGCATTTCTTGATTCCTCAAAGAGAATTTTGGTTTAATGCCAAAACTGACACAAAGAAAAGAATCAAATTTAATGCAATAGGATATGTGCCAAGTATACATTTTTATTTTAGGAATAGTACAATGGCCTTCAAAGAAAACATTGCATTAACAAAAATGAAACCCGAGAGCATGTGAAAAATAAAAAGTAATGCTTGAATAAATCTATATCTTATTCTTGTTTATTTGCCTTTTTTTCTGTTGTTGCCTAAAAACAGGTTTTGAATTTCCTTTTGGATATATTACAAGATTCAACTTCAAAACTGTGACAAAGTGTTTACAAATTTTTCGTTTGCCTGTTGGACATTAAAGTCTTAACATCTTAATACACACAGCCATTTTTCCTATTAAAAAAAAAATCCTTTATTTAAAAAAAAAAAAAAAAAAAGAACAAAAAAAAAGATTAAATATTATTCCACACAGGGCAACTGCCTTTTTGTGTTTTCATAAAATTGCATAAGCCCCTTAAGTTGAATAGAGAGTGGAACTGAGCTACAATATGAGGCACTGCCATTTCTCCACATTTTTGAATTAGTGAATAAATGAAAAATTAACCCTCTTTCAAATGTTAAATCTCTTTCAGACTTGCGGAAGGTTTAACTCCAAGTAGTTTCTGCACTGTAGAGAATGAATTTTACCATCCATGTTTAAATTGTCTTCTAAATTTTGCCTGAGTGAAGCAAACCTATAGCACAAGTTTTTTACTACTCAAAATGCAACACATAACAGAGAGGCAAAAAAAATGCACACTTGGGTCTTTTCAGACCATAAAACCTTCATGCACTCGGTCCTTCGGGTAAACTGTAAATATGATCTGACAGAAGTATTTTAGCAATGGTTTTAATTTCATATTCTCACATGAAGTCCAAAAGACAGAAGATGTTTATTCTAATTCCACGAGACTGCATGTTCTTTAGATTTCCATAAGACCTCTTAAAGGCCTAACTAACTAAAAACCCTTCTCAGCCACATACTCCGATTTGGACAATGCCGTATTCTAGAACAGACCAAGGAATGATGCATATTTTTTCTATTTCTTCTCTTTATATTTGACCGTGACATATCCACATATTTATTTAATAACAGTAAGGAAGGCACATTTCTTAAGCCAAACACATACAGGGCATTCAGAAATTATCCATACCCCTTCACTCTTTCACATTTTGTTATCTTATGCTAAAATAATTTAAATTCAGTTTTTCCCTCATCAAGCAACACTCAATAACCTCAAAATGACAAAGTGAAAACAACAAACAACAATTAATTTTTTTTTCAAATTTATTAAAAATGAAAAAGTGAAATATGCTATTGGCACAATCATTTAGAGCCTTTGCTCAGTACTTGTAGCACCTTTGGCAGTGATTACGGTTTGGAGTCTCCTTGGCTATAGCGCAACATACTTTACATGCTTGGATCTGAAGATTTTTTTTTTTTTACCATTCTTCGCTGCAGATCCTCTCAAACTCTGTCAGGCTGGATGGAGACTGTTGGTGGAGCAGCTATTTTCAGGTCTCTCCAGAGATTATATTCAAGTTAGGACTCTGGCTTGGCCACTCAAGAACATTTCTCAAATCACTGCTGTGATGTCTTTGCTTTTTGCTTAAGGTCATTGTCCCGAGGTCCAGAACCCTCTGAAACAGATTTTCATCTCTGTACTTTAGTCTGTTCATCTTTCCCTAAATCCTCACTAGTCTCCCAGTCCCTGATCAGCTACCACTATGCTTCACCCTTATAATGGTATTACAAAGGTGATCAGCAGTGCCTGGTTTGTGAAACTCGAAACTGATGCTAAGCAGTTCAATCTTTGTTCTATCAATCTTGTAAAATCTTGTTTCTCATAGTCTGGGAGTCCTTTAGGTGCCTTTTTGCAAACTCCAATCAGCTTTCATGTATCATCTGGCCACTCTGCCATAAAGCTGAAAATAGTAGAATGTTGCAATGGTGGCTGTACTTCTGGAAGTTTCTCCCATCTCCAAACAGGTTCTCTGGAGCTCAGCCAGGGTGTACATTGGGTTCTTTGTCACCTCTCTTACCAAGGCCCTTCTCTGATTGCTCAGTTTGGCTGGGCAGCAGGTTCTATGAGGAATCGGGTTTGATGCACCTTAATGAGGCCACTTGGCTCTTCAGTGATGGAAGAATCACTGCAACCATCCCCAGTTCTGTGCCTCAACACAATCATGTCTCTAACCTTTACCAGTTTATTTTGAACTCATGATTTGGTTTTTCTCTTCTGGTACACATTATCAACTGTAGGACTATCTACAGATAGCTGTGTGCCCAACCTAAGCAAATCCAATTAATTGAAATGACTACAGGTGGACTCCAAACAAGGTGTATTAACATCTCAATGAAGATCAATAGAACGGGATGTACCATAGCCAAAATATCAAGTATCACAGCAAAGGGTCTGAATAATTGTGTCAACGTAATATTTCAGGTTTTTTTTTTGTTTTTAACAAATTTGCAAAAATTCCTATAATCCTGTTTACTAGTAGTATTGAAAACTATGAGATACTGGAATTGTTCTACTTCCTTTAGAAAACAACAAAAGCATTGACTTTAGTCTTAGATTTAATGGAAGCATAATACATACATTAAAAAGTAAACACTAAGAGGCTAACCAAATTTGAAATAATGAGGATACGTTTGAAGCAACAGATAGGAGAACACTAGAAAAGAATTACAACAGTGGTAGATTAAAACACAAATTTTTAATGTTTGGATATACAGTATAAACAGGATGCAGCATAAAAGATGAACAAAACCAGTAGTACTTGGGGGTGCGCAAGAAGTGAAGACAAGGAAGAAGACGATGATTAGACGACATAAAAAAATTAAGTTGATTCAAATGGCTTAGGAAAAAATTAATAGGAACACGAAAAAAAGGAAACCTCCTAATATTAGATCCAGAGATCCATGGAGCAATGATTACAACACATACAGTGGTCAATGATATAATCTCCTTGACAAATTAATTTGCTACAACACAATACTGACTTTTGTTTAGAAATATGCATCAATTACACCATCCACTTGCTAATCCCTCTAAGTATTTTATAGGGTCAGTGTGTCACAAGGACCTGCAGCCCCATCTGACATTATCAGGTACAGGACCAAACCTAGATGATAAAATCAGTCAAATCAGTGGGCTGAGCCACGCTTACTCACTCACTCACATCAAGAAAATGTACAGTGGCCAAGGAAACCAATTTGCATATGTATGGGAGGAAACCACATTAAGTAGAGATAACACTCTCAGATAAGGGAAAAAAAAAGTGGCAACACTCCAAACAGACCTACATATGGCCAGGAATCAAACCTACATCTCTGCAGCTATGTAGCCACAGTGCAAACTATTGCACCTCTGTGCTGCTTCCTATTTCTTATACAGTACTAGGAAGGGATGTTTTCTTGACATACTTTCTTTACTCCATTAGCCCTGCTTCCTTTCATCTTATTAATGTTTCCAAGATTAGTGTGATCAAAACAAACAGGTTTGTGCTACACACTTCTATAACAGTGCAAAATAATGTTAACTCTGCCAGTATCGTACATTTGATTGAATGATACATTATGTAACATAGATCAGAACAAGTAAATAAAAAATAGATCAACTATTTTGTCAGAAAACAATAACCTTCACATGACAAATAAATGATTGTTTTTTTTTCTACCCTTTGCTGATTTATCACACCACAAAGCCTACAACGTAATAAACTTTTCTTTTATCCAGGCAGTCAGTTAAGTGTGCTACAAGTTCAACTCTGTATTAAAGTGTTTAACAAAAATTGCAAAGAATATATGTGGGCTTGTATGCAGAAGCACAGGCGTATGAAGGGAAAACCTTTACTTACTAAAGGTAATGTCACATTGCACAACTTTTGCATCAGTTTTTAGCTATGGTCTTTTTACATAATCTTAGCGAATCAGAAGCAACTGGCGGTATGCTCCCTGAAGCCAGTCCAGAAGTGCAACCAACCACTGCAAAATTCTACTTCAACATAATTAGTGTGGGGGCTGGCTCTGTGTGCATGACAGTCAACAGCCAGAGAATACTCATCAGGAAATATAATTCATATAATGCATCAACAAGAAATAAAGGAACATAGGTGTTTTGGACCTGACAAACAGAAGAGAGGCTTCTCTGTCTTATGTCTCATGTTTTACGTACCATGACAGAATGGAAAAGGACAGAGATTAAGGCTGAATTTGCTGTACTTGTTAATCCTTCATATAGCACCAATTCTGTCATTCAGCAGACAATTGACTGTCACAAAAAGGGGTGAGCACGACTGTGTGGATAGGTCAGCAGGTAGTTGCTAAATGTGATTTGTGTAGCTATTTTCAGTAGTGTAAACTGACATGGTCCAGCAACAACATCAGCAAAGGCAGTCTACAAGTCTGACATACCCCACAACTAAAAGGTACTGTCATGTGCATGTGCTTGGGTAAGGGCTCTGGTGATGGTAGTTAACTCGCCAAACCAAGGGTTGGCGCCATGTTTTAATGCCTTCTCTCTTTCTCACTCTGAAGAATGGAAGCTTAATGGCTTTTCCACCTCTGGCATCACCCTCCCGGATCTGCCCCTTCCTGTCTGGAAACTATATAACCAGTCGCTTGGCTATCTTTGAGTCAGTTCACTGTCAGACTCCCATCTGAACAGACGTCTACTTTATCTGTGTAAAAAGATATATATTTTTTTAATTTTCATTATACAAAGTCACAGATATGCCCCAAACATTATTCAGTGTCTACTCCTTGTTTTATAGCATGTAATGTCACATTGGCTTACAGTAAGGTAACAAATGAAGTATGCTTTCACACAGGCAGAAGGGATGAGTCACACACAATCAAAAATCCCAAGAAAGCTTATATGGAAATTTTATGGACAGAGGCCTTGCAAAATTGCAAAGAATTTTATTAAGTTGGTATATGTGTTAACAAAGCTGGAAAAAAATACCAGAGTCTTCACTTATAGCACACATAAATTCATATGACTGAACCAGGGACACAGGCGATGAAAATGACTATAGGGCTTGATTATTTAGCAGAACTTTGCTTTCTTTGCAAACTTTTACAAAACTTACTGGTAAAGGAAGACATTTTAAAACAGGGTAGTAACTCTACACTTAGGTAGGTAGGTTAGGAGAATGTGCTGATACAGCATGTTGCCGCACCCACCACATGACACTTAAACTAAGGAAAAAAACAAAAATGACACACACCTGCCGTCAGATACTGCCCTGCACAGTATCATAGATTGCTCATAGATGGTATTTGCCCCCAGTGAAGAAGGCAGCCCAATCTGCTAGCTTTAAAGCAGCAGAAAAGTTTGGGGTGGGGAGAACGAGATGTGAAAATGAAGTGTGACAATTCAGCCTGATTTTGCTTTCTGTCAAGCAAGTATTTTAGAACACACAGTAGGTCTTTGCAACTTCTTTGTGATTCATACACATCACAAAAAATAATCATTAAGTAAACACAATTAACTCTGCACTCTACTATTACTGCCCTTCTTCACTTTTATTGCCCCTACTACTTTATGTGAGATGACAGATGTATGTGTGTTACTAAACAAACATTTCAAGGTCATATTGGGCTTTTTGAACTTAAATGGTTAAGATGGGAGTATCCTGGGTTTAGTGGACTAATAAAAAAGGAATCATTAAACCAGCAGTAATAAACAAGTCAGTTTTGCCACCCAGAGCAGATGAGCAGAGATGTTTTCTAGGTACAGTTCATTCTGAATATTCCTAACTAAGCAAGTCACACCTTAGCAACTTTCCTATTTAAAAAAAAAAAAATCAGATGTAGCCAACATGTGACCTTCTCAAAATTTACAACATTAATACAGTATAGGATAGGAGTTTACCAAAATAAATGCAAGATGCCACCACTATAGCATTTGTCAATTTTTCAATGTTAAAAGCTCAAAGCACAAGCTTTGGATTAAGCCCAGAACTGACAAAATGTCTTTCTTCATATCCTAAATCCCTGTAAACTTTTTAGCATTCACTTGGCTCCTCCTGGTTAGTTTTAAAAATTTTCAACTGTAACATCTCAAAGCTGAAAAGTGGGAATTCTCCCAAAACATAATCCACTGTTAAGACTAACAAGTGAAAGTTGTTCACTGAATTTTATAAGAATTAGTCTATTAGTTCTTGACTTACAGTATTCATAAACCTATATCATAGACACACAATGTGGATGCATATTTGCACGCATCTTCAAAACAAATTCTAGGGATATAAAAATTTGTTTTTTCTTTGAAACCTCAAAGCTGATTTTTTCATGAAATCAATATGATGCATGGAGAAAGTAAAAAATAACATTGTAGCCGAGTTGTTCTTTATGAGCTTCATAATTTTATTGTACTAGAAATGGAACCCTTTGGTTAATACCCAGTGCAGGCCTGTATTTACTCATGGACTATCGTGTTCCAAATCACGGAATAAAAGCAATGGCTTATTAGAAGCTAAAGGCACTAATAAAATCTTTTGGAAAAATAAAAACTCAAACTATGCCTCTCTCATTTAAATACTCTCAATTTAAATTTTATATTTTTTTTACAATTTAAGACATCTAAATAAAAACACAATTAGCATAAAAAAGTCAGAAAAACACATACAATATTGGAGAAAAACCTTTTACCAAAATACATATCTTTGAAGGTAAAATTGCATTATTCGGCATGTGATAAGAAAAAACATTTGGAAATACTTTTTTAATGAATATTCCATACATTTGGACAGCAAAGTAAAATGTATCTGTAATAGGAGAACATCCATCCATCTTCCTAGTCCTCTTATCCAATGCAGGGTCACAAGGCAGTTGAATTCTGTCCCAGCAATCACAGGGCACAAGGTAGAAACAACAGCTAGAAAGGGCGCTAGTCCAGTCAATTTAGCAACACCAATTCCCTTAACTTAATTCACCTCTCTTTGCACTGTGAGAGGAAACTGTGTCACCTGGAGGAAACCCACTAGGATACTGGGAGAACATGCAAACTCCAAGGAGGGAACACCCAGCGCTACCACTGTGCAAACATGCCATCCTATTAGTGCAACATTCATTATATTCAAGATATACAAAAAAAAAAAAAAAAAAAAAAAAACAGCTAACCACTAACCTTAACCCAAAAGGTTGCTGATCTCATAAGGAATTTAATTTTGGATATTACAACTCTAACCCACAGCTCTGCAAATGATAACAAACACATTAGAAATACCATTAACTTCAAAAGCATGGGTCAGTTTGTCTGAAGTACAAGAGAATTCCATGCACATATTCTGCATTAATATCTGAAGTGATTAAATACATTCAGGAAGACATTAAACTTTATTCAGCATTCTATTGTTTTGTAAATCAAACAGCTTTGCCAAGTTATATAAGCTCTAAATAACATAAGATAAGTTTTAACAGGAACAGTCTATTCAGTTCTTCTCTCCCTCCTTCTGGCTGTCAAGTTCCTCACTGGTGAGCCATCAGCCTCATGGGTTCTGCTTCCCTAAATGCTACAGTCTGCTGAAACTTTTGTTGTGAGGTGGAGTGATTTCAGATCTTGGTTTACTGTGTTTAACATTAGTTTCACAACTTAATGACTATAGGAAGGTTTAATAAATAAATATTGTAAAAACTGCATCCTAGGTAGTGGAATGTACCAACAAGGGAAAATCCATGTAGTCCCAAGAATTTTTAGCACACATTTGATTACCATATATACCAGTGAAAGGCAACCTTTTTCAAGTTGCGGCGCACTAAGTCCAAAAATTTTCTTTCGCGGCACACCCGAGGGACTGCCCATAAATAAAGCTGTGACGACACAATCTATGGACAATCGCCAATAAAAACAGTTTATTTTACTAGTTTGAAAGACATTTTATTAATAAAGGAATCAAAGGATAAATCTTAAATTTAATTAATGTGAACGTTGAGATTGTTTTTCAGCACATATGAGATTGATGTGAGGATCAATTTTCGAAAGACAGACGTGCATTTCCTTGTCAATCATTTGAAGTCTCTCGCGTTTCTTAGACTTCATTTCTGTAAGTGATCCGTTATCTGTTTTTCCAACATAAAATATTTTTTTTAAACATTATTTTTTTAATCAACCAAAAGTTCAAAAACACTAGCAATTTTAAATATTTTACAAAAGTTTTCGCAGTGACCCTAGAAAATTCCACAGCGCACTGCGCACCGGTTACCCAACAATGGTATATACTCATGTTTAAGTTCTCCTGCGGATAAGTCGGGGCTTGATTTTACTGTACAATTTCCGGTATTTTATAATGTCGGTGGTATAAGTCGAATGCAGAAAACTCATGCTATTGGTCCAAGAGATTATGATATGCTAACGCCCACCCGAACCACGGAGCACACTGCCTTTTCTTTCTATGTATTGTGCCTGCATGACCACATGATAATACCCAAACTATTCCAAAGTGACTTTTGCACTGTTTTGTCCTTTTTGTATCCCACACCCTCATACATCTTTATCGTAAGAGCATCCCTTATCTACAATAGAGCATTCAATCAGAAGAAAATATGAAGCTGGTTTTAAATTAAAAGTCATTGAATTGGCAAAAGAAATTGGTAACTGTGCTGCTGCAACAAAATTCGATGTGTCTGAGAAACTGATGCGAGATTGGAGGAAGCAAG
Organism: Polypterus bichir lapradei; assembly: GCA_026402145.1. Taxonomy (NCBI): domain Eukaryota; kingdom Metazoa; phylum Chordata; class Cladistia; order Polypteriformes; family Polypteridae; genus Polypterus; species Polypterus bichir. The sequence goes on from JANRMT010062798.1 coordinate 16,854,511, forward strand.
AAGATGTAAAAAAATTAAGTGTCGTATTTTTGAACAGGCGTATAAGTCGGGGTCTGATTTTATGATCGATTTTTTGGGTTTCAAGACCCGACTTATATGCAAGTATATATGGTATATGCCAATCAATACATATTTGTTTGAATTAGGCTTTGTAAATATCACAGTGATACAGAAACATAATATGTCTATGAGCTGTGAAGCATTATTATTTTTGTTGTGCGCTTTCTTTGTAACTTATTCATATTGCAAATCAGTGTATCAAATGAAAGACAATATCATTTATGCTCTGTCACTGTGTTAATCCTATAGCTTCCTGCATGGTCTTTATCCGTTTATGTATTTCTATCACAGCTTGGAAATTTAGACAGCTTTGCAACATCAAAATTAGCTCCAATTAATAAACAGCAAAATGATTAATTACATTTTACAGTATATTAGCCTTTTTCAAAGATACCTTTGTTAAGATTAACTGGCCACATTAAACTGGAGTGGTGCGAGCGCTATTGAGTATGTGCCCTTTGATGGTCTTGCACTTGGTACGGGGTTAGCTCCTATCTGCTTTCTCTTGTGGTTACTTTGAGGAAAGGCAAACTTTCAGTAATGGAGGCAACTAGGAGAAGAAATGTCAAATATCAAGACAATGAAGGAACGGAAAGGACTGTCCTAAATACTAAACCAAAAATAAAAACCGAGGAGCCAGAAAAAGGGGGTCTGAATGCTAGACATAATTCCTAAAATCAAATATGCAGATATATCTTTTAATTTATTGGCAAACTTGGAAGACCAGAAAGTGCACAGTGCCAACCTTTTGTCTCATCAAAGTGATGACAATAGCACTGGGCATCTGTGAGGAATACTGCATAGCAGTAATTGCTGCCCAAATTGGCAGTGCACAGGAAAACCAAAATGGCATTGGAAAAATACAGAAAAGATAACAAGTAGAAAATGACTTCTAAACTAAAGAGTATTATCATAAACAGATTCAGTAACTTAAAATAGATTAAGGATATTATTTGTGGAGGACAGAGTACAGTAAAACAGGTATAAAATAATTATGAATATGGAGTATAACACTGTTGGCGTGTTGAGAGTACAGAAAACAGATAAACTACAAAATACCTCCATTAAAAAAAAATGTACAGTTTCTTAATTTGCAGATTCCTGAAAAGCTACTCCGTTCATTTCAAACATAATTAGCTACTGCAATGCTTTATCGTCAGCATGTTCAAATAATTTCCACAATACTTTACAGTTAATTCAAAACATAGAAGCAAAGATTAAAAGTAGAATTAAGAAGTACAACCATACAACTCTAATGTTTAAATTACTACACCAACTTCCATTTAACTTAAGAGTAGATTTTAAAATGCTCCTTTATACATATAAAACCATAAATGATTTAGGCTCCCATGCCTAACAGAGCTTATTAACTCTGTAATGATCTAGCTACATTAGTGACGTCTCTTCTGCCTTAGTATTCAATTCAAGAATAAAGATTCATTACTTTAATGGAGCATATGCTTGTTAGAGCTGCTGCCGGGAATATTCATATTGCTTTATAATAATTTAGGCCATTACTTTGTATAAATCTTTCAAATGTTCTTTTTCTTCTTAGAGTCTAATTAAGGAACTTGGTGTAGCTCAGAGTGGTGTCAGCACTAATCATGAATCCACAGTCAGACTATTAGTACTGCACTATAATAGTTGTAATTAGCCTTTGTCATGATGTTCTGTACATCAGACTGCAACCACAGTACCTAGAACAGTGGAGAGTGGGATGAGAAAAACTTTCACATGCTTACAAATAAACAAACAACAGTGTTGGTACATTATATATTTTATAAATGGCCTTGGTTGGGGCAAGTGAAATATGTAGAAAAATACTTGACACATGCATTGTTCATATGTTTAAAGAGTGACAGTGAAGTAACATGTCAAGTTTTTTTGCCCTTTATTTAGAAGAGAAAAAAAAACCATTACAAGAGAATACAGCTTAATCAAACAAATAAGATTAACATACAACAATATGTTTCAAAATTAATACAATGAAAATAACTTAGCATTCAATCCCCACCCAAAATGAGCAGTATATTTCTGTTAGTGTTTCAACACTGCATTTGCTTTATGCTATACTAACGGCTACCCAACTAAGACAGGCTGAAATCTAAATAATCAAAAGTAGACCTCTGCGCTAACACTGAAGCAGTGCGCTTTCAATTGTAACTTATTTTTTAATGCATGTAACAATAAATGCCATGTTTTGGACAAATGCAATGCATGTTTCTGGTACATGCTATTTGGTATGGGATTCATAAAAGCAGTATTTGTGAAGCACCATCTGTCGGAAAGACAAATGAAATGCATTTTATTACCACAAATGTTTGTGATGTGCCATCTGTTGAAATGACGAATGCACTACTTATGTCTCTGTTATATGCCATTTGATAGAGGATTCATAAAAGCAGTGTTAATATTTGTAATGTGTCATATGTTTGAAAGACAAATGCAATGCATGCTATTATTACAAATGTTTGTGATGCACCATCTGTTGGAATGACAGGAACACAGCAACCAGATGGACACACAGATACAAAGACACTTATCCTTTTATTAAGGCGGATGTTAACAACAGTATATCTCCAATTTGTAATTTGTGCCAAGGGAAGTGTTCTTATTAAGTGAAGGCACATTTTTTGGACTGAAATGGAATTTAAGCTGAAGTCAAAAATGCTTGCAGTTGGTTTGAGTTTTGCTTTATTTTTCTTTTTAAAATAAGCCTGCTTTGTTTAATTTACTAATCAAGGACGCAAAACACTCACAGTACGAAGCTGGCAGTGCAGACTTTTCAAGTAGATGGAATATGTAAAGAGCTGGATATGTAAATTTATTTCCAAATATAAAGTGCTGATTTATATTTTAAAAGTTCACGAGAAGTTGTTTCTGAAATTATACCTCTGATCATCTGCTCATTTCTACTCTAAAAATGGATGCAAAATGTTGGAATGTAAATGCTCCACAACACCTATGAACAACAAGTATGAGGAGAGTTCTCCAAAAAATTGATTTCACAACATAAATCAAACAATTTAGAAAACATGCAGTGTTACCATGGCCTATGCTTGTTCTCCCTGTCATTAGATCAAGCATTCACAGAGAGAAGTGCAAATATAAGACAAATCTGATATTGTCCTCGTAATTTTTAAATTTTAAAAATACTATACATTATTTTAAAATGTTTCCTAACCATTGCCAAACTATACAACACACTCCTTAATTTAATACAGAATTATTGTATGCACTTACAAATTTAGAAGACAACTTAAGTTATTGCAGGATATTCAAAATAACTGGAGATTAGACAAACAAATTACACACAGTCCTTAATGTCTGATGCTCACAGATACACCTTCTCTTCCTTTTCCAGTCTCTGTCTTAAATAAATTGGGGTGATGACAGCCTTTTCAGGTTTTCATGTGGGGCCAAACAAAACAAGCTAATTGTTCTAATGTAATAGTGAATATTTTCATTGTTAATCCTTACTTAACAGATGTCAAATTCCAGGCTAGTAAAATAACAAGAATCTTCTCACTACAATTAGACCCAAGGCTAGATCAGAACTAACAAACCACTGCTGCTTGACAATCGATGGGGTCAATGCAGCTGTAGCTGTCCACCATGATAGTAGAGGTGTAGAGTAGTAGTGTAGTCAAAATGATATAATCACTGTATTGGCAGTGTAACACTTCAGTTCACATACACAATTAGTTTGGCACTGCTTCTGATTTTAAACTACCCTGCCATACAATTTTAACAAACATTGCTGGGGGATGCGTTTTTTTTTTGTAATTAGTTACTGCATTTATGTTTAAAACATGTCTCTTTTGGCAGATCCATAGCCTTTGAAGTGTTAACAGGCAGGTGTAGTATAGTTAACCAAACTAGAATCACACTGGTTTCACAGGTTCATTGACCTTGGTTCAGTTCTTGTTCTGTTCTTTACTGTCTCAGTTTCTAAAGTCCATTTTTGTAACTGTTCAAAAGTCATTTTTAAGGCAAGAAAAAAGGTATGGGTTATGCACAAACACAGAAAACAGAAAGAAGAACAGTGATGTATGGTTTTGACTATAAAGGCTTCAGTGGGTAATGTTTATACACCAAAAATGTTGTCTTAGAAACCTTTTTTATGTTTTTCAATGTGACATTTTTTAACTTTTAGAGATGCATGCGGAGGTGGCTCTCCACTAACTTCACATCATGGTATAGTCATTAAAGCCTTGGGCTTTAAACTCCGAGGCAGTGGGTTCAAATCCTGCCACTGACCCTGTGCAACTATCAGCAAGTCACTTCACCTAACTTAAATCCAAGACTTACAAACTTTAGTCTAGCATACCATGACTAGAGCTGCTGATTAGATGTGCATATTGCACTTGCGTTTTTAAGACATTTGTGCAGAAATAGGAGTATCATAATATCTTTAGACTATTTTTAACCCTCCTCTCCTGTTTCTCTTCCCAGCATCTGGATGTGGCACTTGGTGCCCACTACTCTACTGCCAGGCTGTACATGGAAAAGTCATCTCGGATAAAGGAGCACTGGAATCATCAGATGGAAAGATTCTCTCAATAGATTGAACGGCCGGCACAGACTCCATTGTAGAAAACTCAGAAGCAGGCAGGCGGCCAGTTGGCCGAAGACTCCAGGACTGTGACTTAATTTTTGACTTTCTCTTTTACAGTTTTAATCTCCACTATTGTTAACTTGCCAAAATTCATCAGTTAATTAATGGGCTAATATTGTTGGTTTCCATTTATGTTTAATCAGTGTGTACATTGTTTTTGTGTGTTTTAAGAAATCTGCATCTGTGTACCAGTTCTGTATTTTGTAATGAGTATAATCTATACTTTTATTTTAACTTGAGGATTGTTAACAACCCCTCTGCGCCTGCGCTCAGTGACGAGTGCTATACAAAAACTAATTTGTATTGTAAAGTCAAGAACCAACTAATTTACATAGTGATGTAGCTTTGAACCATAGAAATGTTGCTTTTAAAATAAGATTGACAAAACCTTGAAGTCAAGCTTGTTTTTTTTCTTTCTTTTTCATGCACTCTATTGTCTCGCTTTCAAGCTCTTTATTGTAACAACGGGGTGGAGTGAATTTCTTACCTAAAAGTAAGAAAAATAAAAATTCTCTTTCCAGGTAATTTTTATTAATAATAAAAATAATAATAATACATTTTATATTTATATAGCACCTTTCCCATACTTTCCATAATGTTTAATTTCCAACTTGAGAACAGATTATAGGTTGGCTGTGGATTTTTAACAGCAATTACTAAAGCACGAAATTCTGCAAAGGATGGTGAAGGTCAGTTGTGACCATTCCAACTGCAACTCAAATTCACCAGTTTGAGAATGTCATGTTATGTTAAAAATAAAAGTGCAAGGTGACCATGAAAGATGTGAAGTCTTTTCTGAAAGCCAACCATACGCCCCAGGATGTGCAAACCACACATTGGCTCTCATAATTGCATGAAATAAAATTTGCTAGCCCAGAAGTGTCAATTGTGTGGTAGCTGTTAATTCTGCCTGCTCTCTGTAAAAAACATCAAATCACCTTTCTTTACCAACCCATAACATTACTTTGTTACAAATATAAATAGCACAAACAGATGATCCAATAGTAAAGCATAGAGTTAAAAATATTGCTCATTACTCTCACTATAATATATATATTATATATATATATATATATATATATATATATGAGAAAGTGCATGAAAACAAATCTGTATTGGCTTCATTATTATATTTTTAGTAGTGCACAATTAAAGAAATGGCTACTGCATTTGAAGAACATTCACTGCCATTAAACTAGAATAGGCTTTAACAGTTAAGCACTAGTATTGTTTTGCTTAACCTTAACAATGAGAATCATTCTGTGTCGCATATGACAAAAACTAGCTACAGAAAGGGAGGAGAGGGAAATTAAATCTAACATCTCCGCAAACTCCAACAGCTGTGAGCGTTTCAGTGCATCAATATTCCTCTCTAAAAAGGCCAAGCTACACTCCTGGCTTTCGAGTGCTGATCCTGGCGGATTGATCCCACCACTAGGCTGCACTGCTTCAAGCAGGCGAATCCCAGGTTGGAAGGCCTTTTGTTTATCTTGGATACCGAAATAGAAACAAAAAGTCACTGCTCTTGATAACATGATAGAGATATATAAATGGTTGTTAAGAATACACTGCCTGATCTGAGAATGGCTGCAGAAAACTTTACCACGGACTTCAACGTGCTTGAATAATACTAAAATTACAGGGTGAAATGGTCACAGGCTCTTGCCTACTCTGCAATAGACTCTTCCATTTGCAGTAAACATTCTTGGGCGGATGTTCTCAGCATTTTAAAATGAAAAGCGACAGTGTTCCAACAGATCGTTCTTCTGCCCGATGTCATTAATTAGATGGGCAGTTGTGTACCTCAATAATAATACAAACCATGCGCACCACTTTGCTGTGAATCACATTAGTGAAAGAGACATTGGAGTAATGAAGCAGAAGAAAACGGACCCATGCCGGCGTTTCACAGTTCTTCAGAACACGAATTATTAAAGCAGGGGTCAGCCGCCGAGACCGTTTCGAATATCTAATTTAACATTCAAAGCGAATTACGTCCCCATACATGCGAAATCACCATATAAACTCTCCCAATTATTAGATTGAGTAATGGTGAAAAATGAATTTGTAAAGAAAATTGGCAAATATACAAGGCAATTAGTAGAAAATTATCATTAAGTAGGATATTTACAAAGTAACATAAATTGTGTTTGCACGAATACATAAGCACCACACAGACTTACCGTTCACAGTTAGGCGGAGACAATGGGGGGAATACAATTGTAGTGATGAAAGGGTCAGCTCCTAAATTCTGACTTTATTGTTAATCGAACCGTCGACCTGGCTGTTTCCTTTTCATTGAGTTAAAAGATGCCTGAAAAACGCGAATTCATTCACACATTGAAGTTCCCTAGCAATTAATTGTACATCCAGAGAAGGTTGCTATATTAAGTCAGACGAATTCCTCCGATCTCCACGTCCAAATCCGATACCTCGTTATGTTAATTTTTTATTGCAGATTAGACGGTCTCCGGTGGAAAGGATCATAGGCGCATACTTTACAGGAAATGCAATTCCTCCTTTGTTTCCTTCAGCTTTTCCTTGCCTGCTCTTTTTTCCCCTTTCTTGTCTTTCTCTCTCTCTCTCTCTCTTTTTTAAACAACAGTGATTCTTCTTCCAGGATCTTTCCTTGCTCGCTCTCTTTCTCTCTCTCTCATTCAAAAGCGAAGCCGGCTCTTCCAGCCTGAATCCCACCTCCCCATTTCTTTCGCTATTGAATTCACACGTTCGCTCCCACCACCACCCCCCAGCTTTCTCTTCCAGCTGCGTTTTCTGTCTCTTCTCTGTTTACATGAGTTACGGCTGGGAAAAGAACGTTGTTCACAAACGCGCACGAAAGCTGTTCTAAAGTATAACGAGTTTAAACAAATAACAGCACTGTCTTGTGGCATGACACACAAAATGCGTACCTTACTACTATACAATTCCTTTAACATCCGAGACGACTAAATTGCATAGAGCCATGTGTGCACGTAGCCACAAAAATACTACTGCATCCCATTTCTTATCTTGTCATTTTATATACTTTGGAGCGTTAAATAAATATACTTTTCAAAGAGGAAACGATAAAAACAAACGGTAAGAATGGTGCATATATTTATCTTGATTTTCAGAAAGTTTTTAATGAGATGCCACAAGAAAGTTTTGTGATCAAACTAAAAGAAGTAGCAATTCAGAACACACAAAACATTGGAAGCAAAGGCTCATGATGAGGGTAACGTTTTCATAATTAGGTGATGTTAAAAGTGGTTGTCTCCCTGTGGTGTGACTGTTGCTCTTTTTTAATATATACCAGAAGTGTCAAACTCCAGTCCTGCAGGGCTGCTGTAGCTGCAGGTTTTCATTCTAACCCTTTTCCTAATCAGTGACCAGGTTTCACTGCTAATTAACTTCTTTTCCCTTCAATAGTCATGTCGTTAAGGATACAGTCTTCTGAATTGATTATTTTCTTTATTAAATAACAGTAAACCAGAAATAAGGCATGAAACAAGTTGACAGATGACCAGATCAATTGAGGCTTCAAACTCCAACCAATTTCACTCCAATCAGTTTCTTAATGAGAAGCTGATTCTTGCTGTTAATTAAACCTGTTTTTTTAATTCCACGGCTTGTTGTTGCTCTCATTCTGCCAAAAGCAGACATTTCCAAAACTGTTGATTTTCTGTTTTTTCTAAGAACACTGTCAAGATGTTTTGGTGACCTGAGAGATCAACCTTTCTGAGACCTTCACCATTCTTTATTTTCATATTTTCAGATATTATATGATGGGCACAGGTACTGAGTAAGTGTGCGGCTACTGTACTGTTGAAGTGTTTCATGGCACTTCTCAAAATTTTCTTTGCGATGAAGAAAAAAGTGAGAAATGGTGCCAGTTTACACTGAAAGAAAAAAAATGTGGAAAAACATTATTTCGGAATGAAGAAAAATGAATGGGGAAAGCATTCGGAATTGCGCCTTCAATGCTGTAAATAATTTTGAAGGATCAAAAAAATAAATAAAAGACAAAGTTAAAGATCGGGCATGGGACCCGAGTGGAAAAAAAGAAGCACGTTTATATTTCTGTAAAAAAAAAAAATAAATGTAACATCTCATTTTCATTCTGTATTCATTCCTGTATTTCTAAAAAAGTCAAATCTATCATTTCGTTTTCAAAAATTTTTTTTTTTGCAGTTTAAGACGCGCTTTTTTATACAGGTACTGTCAAGCTTGGGTCACAGAGCTGCATAAGAGACACAAAGGTAAGTTCAGGTTTCCAAAGAAAATACAGTTAATTTATTACTGTATAAAGAAGGCAGGTGCAGTCTCAAGACTTTATTCAAAATAGCAGCTGTTACTTCAGCACTCAAGCACACAAGATAGGAGGCACGACATAGGGGGAATCGTCCTGCTTTAGTTCCCATATTCAGATTAGAAGAACACCAGCGACTCAGAACTACTGTGGCAGAGCAGGAGAGTGTGAGGAAGAGCAGGTCAAAGCCCACTGTTAAATGTTCTAAACATTACGTTACACAGTAAGCCTGATCCTGCAGAAGACAACCAATTACTTTTCCCTTTATTTACTGTTCACCAGATACAGCAGAACAACTATGGAATTGTCCTTGTGCCACTGCTGTTAAAGAAGGCGAATCACCCCGGTCACAACAGTATTCGAATTTCTCCCATATTCATTATAATGGAATTTCCGTTATGCTGAAATATTTTTATGGTCCAATGAATTTTGTTACAATGGAATTCCACCTGTATATATTAGTCATGCATATGTGTCAAACGACCAACCAGGCTCATCAAAGATATGTGATACCATGCAGGAGAAAAAAAGTGTGCTATTGCTAGCAGTATCATCTCTTTTCTCACCCACAGCTCTAAGAAGATGCCCAGTGAGGAACCCCATAAGACCTAGACATCCATGGAGGGAGACATTTCATTTGGACCCAACCAACCCATGTTGTCTAGCACAACATATAAAGAAATGTTTGTTTAAACGTATAGGAAAGCAAAGTAGTTTAAAACTGTTTAACATAAATGTAAACCAATAATATCGTTCCATGAATTAATTGTTGAACTACGGCCAGCTGACAACAAAGGACAAGAAAACAAAAAGTACAGTCAACAGCATCCCTGGAGAACATAAACCCCTGGAGTCTCCATGTAAGAAAGAAAATCAATACTCAAGCACTGTCACTGTCCTGGAGACCCCATCCAACTAGCTGTTCACTCCCTACTGGGCATTCTGCAGTCCACTCTGGGCTGGCTGTCCAGTCTGATGACAGAATCCTTTCCACCTGATGATTCAAATGCTCAGAGTATCTCACTGTTTCTCTGTTTATAGATCACACAGTAGTATTTCATACCACTCGCTGTTTTCAAACTCAGCTCTGCTTCCTGGCTTTGCTTTTACTGGGTCTTGCTTCCAAATGTTTCTGTAAATAAATAGAGGGAAACAAGTGACTGTGTTTAGACTAAATACAATCAGTTATCCCAATTCATTATGAAATTTGAGTCAGCTGTGGGGTTAAGACCATTCACTCTGATCCCAAGCCTACTCCTAGGAGAAAACAAGGCTGAAAGTTAAATGTCAAAAAGCTGTCTTATGCAGTTTAAAATATGACACAGAAATAGAGATTGTCAGGTTGTGATTGTGGTGTAATAGTGAAATATTATGCATGCAGTCCCAAACTACAAAAAATAACTCTAGAGACTGTAGTGTAGCGGGTCCACAGCTCACGTCAAAAAGGCCATTTTTTAAATAAATAATCAATGCACTCGCAGCTTGGGGGGGCATGGTATATGCGGTTGGAAGCTGTTCCCGGGTGAATTCGTGATGCAAGCGAACCTCGCTTAAGTGCACAGGTGAGGAGTCGTCTGCATCCGTAATTGTTCCCGAGAGCTGCTAATTGCCACATCTGATCCACGTCCCTGTAATAAATAGAAGCGCGAGGCGGCTAAAGGCGGGAGAAAAAAAAAACAACAAAACACCACACACCAACCCAAACACGGACAGAAGTTGCAGGAGAGGAAGGCGGCTGGAAGCAGGTAGAGGAAAGCTGGTGCAAGAGAGAAGGAGAGCGAGCAAGCGCAGGCTCTATGCAGGCAGCTGGGAGAGGCGAGCCCAAGTGGGGTGTTTGGAGACCCCCGAGGGCTGATGGTAGTGGTCGTTCCTGCTGAGCGTTTGTTTGGAGCAGGAGTGACCAGGAGAAGGTTGGCTCGCCGCAGCAAAGGCAGCGGGAGTCGGAGATTTGGAATGGAATCCCCAGCGTGAGTGTCCTAGCTTTTGGGGGAAACCAAGTCTCGGTCTAAGTGAGCAGAACTGGAGCCAGGGATCAGAAGGCCACCAAACCAGTAGAGCAAAGAAGGTCAGCTGCAGGTCTTAGAGATAGAATTACTAGATGCCGCATGACCAGCAGCATTGTACGTCAACATCGCCGCCATATTGCGAGTGGCACTGCTGTGGAGTGAAGTAGTGGATAAAGATGCCTCACCCATGTGCTGTGTGGAAAGCATACCCCCGAACACAGACAGTCCAACACCAGAATGTCCAAAACACACTTCTTTATTAATATTTTCAGCACCACAATGCCTTCTTTCACCAACTCGCTTCTTCTTTCTCTTCTTCTATCTCTCTCTCTTGACCTCCTCTCTCCTCCTCACAAGCTTTGTCTCCTTCCTCCCAACTCTGGCTCGTCTACTGGAGGGAGGCGGTCCCTTTTATCATGACCCGGATGAGCTCCAGGTGCTCCCCTTGACGTCACTTCTTGGTGTGGCGGAAGTATCAGGAAAACACCTGGAAGCACTCCGGGTGTCCGTGGAATTGCTTCCGGCAGCACTTCCTGGTGTGGCGGAAGTGCTGCCATCCAGAATTCCCTAATTGTCCGGGCGCCCCCTGGCGGTGGCCACGTTCTTTCATAATGAGCATCCCAGCTCCATCCCTGTGGTCCCCAAATAGACCCGGGCGGCTGCCCTCTTGTGGCCGAGGAGAAGTATTGTCCAACTCGGGGACTATCCAGGTGTCCTGGCCGGGCAGTGTCCCCGCTAATCTGTGACAGCTACTTGGGATTGTGCAAACCGCTGTATGCTCCAAACCAGATCCCAGGGGATTACATTTCATAGGAAAGGTTGAACAATTGTTTTGGTTATATTTGGCCATTAGAAAATCCCGTTTTATAATCTTTACTTTAGCTACACCAGGCTAAGCTAGCAAAGATATGCATTTATGTGCTCAAGTGAGCCTCCAAACAACATTTTGGCTAAATGTATTTAGTCACTAACTATGTAGATTGTTGTTAGCTGTTAACATTTCTCAAACTCTGAAGGTTTCCCAAAGAAAGCCACCTCTGGAAGCAGTGGGAGGTAGCCCTTAGACGGGATTTTAAGAAAGCTGTCCTGTGAAGTGTGCTGTGCTAGTTTGGAAACAGAGGCTGTACCGGCATCATATGATCAAAGCTACCAATTGCTCACATTAAAAAACAAAGGAGGTTTGATGATTCCTTCTGAGGGTACAGTCAAGGTGGTCAAAGTAGCTGAGCATGTTATCTGACAGTTGACATTAGGGCAAGCAGTTTGTTCGGGCTGAGATTGGTTCAGATGATGTGTTTTTTCTCAAGGAGCACATTGAGGAAACAAAGTTTGAAATTGACAACCATCATTTTAAACTCATGTCTTTAGTTGTGTCTGTCTTCCACAAACTAAGGCTGCACCATATTGCCAGACTGAATTCTCTCAAATTACAGAGTGGCAACAAAAGCTATGTAAGACAGTTTTGTTTTTTAAGGATTTTAGATCCTATCCTGTATATATTTAAGTAACCACATTGTGTGTGTGAGAGAGAGATTGGGAGAGGAATAAGTGAAATGTTTTCAGAAATTATTAAGCCAATTTGTATACAATAAAATTACTTATTTTGAGTGTATCATTTCACTTTTAAAAGAAAGACCAGACTGCCAGTTGCAGTCTTACAATTTTGACTTTCAGACATTGGTCAAGTTTTCATCTCAATAATTAATAATAATACTTTTTATTTAATAGGCATCTTTCTTAGCACTCAAGGTCACCTTACAATAAAATTAAACAACATTAGTAAAATTATAACAAGAGAATGATAAATCAAAATCAATAATTAGCAAACAAACAAAGATAACTGGCAGTAACAGTGCAAAATTCACAATTGGTATGCCAGTTTGAAAAGATAAGTTTTGAGGGTAGTTTTAAAATGTGTTATTGAATCAAACGATGTATATGAGAGGGAAGGGGAATTCCCAAGTTGAGGAGCACTAGGAGAGACGCTCGAGCTCCCAGAGCACTAAGTCTGACATGTGGAACAGAAAGTCGAACTGCAGAGGAGGATCTGAGTGAGCGAGCAGGAGTGTAAATCTGTAGGAGATCAGTGAGGTTGTGGAGAGCTTTAAATGTTAAGAGCGGTATTTTGTATTATATTCTGTAATTAACAGGGAGCCAGTGAAGTTCAGAGAGAATAGGTGTAATATGTTCAGTGGATTTAGAACAGGTTATTATCCTGGCAGCAGAATTTTGAAGAAGTTGTAAGCGATGGATACATTTTTGTGGGATGCCAGATAGAATAGCATTACAGTAATCTATACGTGAGGTGACTCGGGCATTAACCAATACTTCAGTACTGTGTTGTGTAAGAACAGGACGAAATCTAGAAATGTTTCAGAGATGGAAGAAGGCAGTCCGAGAAATGTTACTTATATGGGAGGAATTATTTATTATTATTATTATTACTATTAATAATAATAATAATTATTATTATTATTATTTTTATTTTACAATTTCCATTATTAGTGTATAAATTGATATAAATAATTGCATGTAAATGATTCACCAAAATCTGTTGTATGTAAACAATACTATTTTAAACGTTATTGTTCTTTCATCAGAAAACCCAGTTTCCACATCTACCTGTATTAGTTTAAATGCACTTTTGCCACTCGCAATATGGCGGATGCGCTGACGTATTGTGTCGACTGGGCAACACAATGAATGCGACGTCTACCTATGTGTGTCTGTGCTGCAGGTAGGGTGACTCCCCTGTTGCGAAGCCCAATGGGAGAAGCAGGAGAGCTGCCAGATAAAAAAGAAGGCACCAGGCTTTGTGTTTTCAAAGAGACTGCTTCATGCCATTGTTTTAACCTCAGGTTTTAAAGGATGTTTTTCTATTGAATTTTAACCTCCACCCTTTCACTTGTTTTAATGGATTATTTATTTAATGATGTATATTTAAAGCACTGCATTGTTTATTTGGACACTGTTTTTTTGTTTGTTGGTTTTCAATAAAAGCACTTGGCAATTTTGCACCATCCCCTTGCTCCATTTGTTGTGCCTCACTGCCTAGCTCATCGGTGACATTACCGATGGTGTCGGGTTCAAGAGCTCTCAGAAGCTGAATGGGAGCGTGGAGCGAACCAGCATCATCACAGAGATGTACTGAATATACTTAAAACAGTTTCGGGCCATAACTAAAGCAGTGACCGAAATGCCTGATGAGAAAAAAGTTAATGTAATGTGTTATTCCAGTTGTGAGTATTTAAAGTGGCTTGAGCAGACCGCAGCATACACTAGGTCCTTCTGTCTTTACAGTTCCAGCCAACCTTTCTAAATTGCTTGCTGGCAATAGAGATAGTGAGCAATCATGAGGGTGAAAGAGCTGCATCACTGTCTGGTTTTGGAACTGCAGTGTCTCTGACCATAATGTCCTATAATGGATAGTGCACCCAGCAAAAAAGATCATTGGAACCTCTCTGCCCTCCATTACATTTGCAAAGGTGACTCAAATCACTTTTTATTTACAAAATATTTCCCTGACAGTTTGGTGACCAAAAACCCAACATTTTAATGCTTTTCTCAAAATGTCCTTTTTACTTGCAGAGAGGCTGGATGTGTTACTATCTCAGGAAATGAGGGTGAGCGTTAGCTAAAAATTTATATTGGGGTTTTGTGGATTTCACAGCTGCAGTCATTTATAACAGATAGGGTTTAGAGGGGAGACTTTGTTGAGGGGAAAGTCCCTAAATTCTTGAGGCTTTATGGAGAAAGAAGTGATAATATAAAACTCTGCATGAGGCTTCTTGTTTGCCTAAAAGAGAGCTTACGCCATTTTAGGGATTCACTGTGACACACTGGAGATTGGCAGTGTAGTATGAATAGTGTTGAGTGACTAGACTGGTGGATTGACCTTTCGCATGGTCGGGATTGAATGTTGTCTGGGGGAGTTACCCCTTACTATCAGCTGCTCTCCTTGAGCTCAAGACCATGGTCCTCCCTAGTCAGTGTATTAGCACCATGTGAGGAGGTTGTTTCAGGAATTTGCCAGAGATGCCAGTGGTAGGAGTTTTTTTCCAAAGGAATTGCCGATACCGAAGTCTGGGACATGCTGGTTAGTAAGTACTAATATTTGGAGGAGTACCCCAGGTCTCACTTTTTGTTTAAGATTAAGGGCTTATGTAGTAAGCAAGTGACAGACATTTGACCTATGAAGATAACCAGTGCATTATTTCAGTACCCACAAAAGAAAAAAAATAAAATAGAGGATGTACTATCAGTATTCAAGTCCCTGACAAAGATAAAAAAGAGGAGGCTGGACTTCTCAATTAAATACAATAAAATGTAATAAAATAATATAAAGAAAGTAGATTAAAAGAGTAGAGTACTAGAGTCCTTCTACTAATAGGGTACTGAGGCCAGTTAAAGAAACAAAAAGAAAGAAGACAAAAACCTGCTCAGAAAGCTAATAAGAAGACAAATAGGTTTATATAGGAAAATACAATTTTCTAAGATTGCAGCTATGTTTTTTAAATTAGAGATACAGTATACTTGTCTGGGCCGCGTTTAACCCTTGTATATATACCTTGTGTCGTTAGCGACCCATGAAGACAGGTTTACAATTGACTATGGTTCATATGGTACTGTTTGGACACAGCACCATGGGTATGCCTCACTCGTTTCATCTGCAATAATTTACTGCCAAAAAATGTCAAAATAGTTATTTTTTTATGTTTGTTTTTAATTATTTTATTATGATCATTTATTTACCTTTAACATATAGGGTCGATAGTGACCCTATATGTGATAAAGTGCCAATTATTTTTTATGCACATTTTATGCACATTTTTGTAAACAGCACTTGAACAAAACATGCCTTTTTAAGTATTTCTTTCTATGTCTATATGTTCATTACACCAGGCATTTATGAGTTTATAGAGGTAAGAGACAAGAAAAGCACTGCTGTGCACATATCAGCGCAGCAAGCCCTTGAAAGAGCCCCTGTTGCTTGTATAAGATTAGGAGTCAGAGAGATGCAGTGCAGAGTGATACTTCTGATGCTGTCAGATCATGAATGTTGTGGGCAGGAAACTGCAGAGGAGCAAAGCTCAGATAAGAAGTAGGAGAATGAAGGTGAAAGTGACTGCTGAACAAAGTGAAATAACATACATCACATCATCTGAAACCTCTTCTTACAGAAGTAAAAGTGGGCAAAAAACAAAAACAAGGCATTATTACAGCTGTGCTCCTTTTTATATTTCCCATTAGTTAGGTATTTATTAGTTTAGAGAGATAAGAGATAAGAAAAGAAGTACCACTAATACTTATCAGCAGAGGAAGCCCTTAAAAAATTCTTGTCATTGATCGCAGATGATGAGTCGCAGAAAGACTGAAAAGCTCACAGCAGGGAGACAAACTGATGCACAACAGACTGAGGCGGTGCAGAATGACACTTCTGATGCCATCAGATCCTGAATGTTCTTTGCAAGGAATTGTGGAGCAGAATAGCTCAGCTGAGGAGGAGAAGGCTGAAAATGATGGGGGCAGGCAGCGGCGGTAGAGTGAAAAAGCACAAGTCACGTCACGTGAAACAGCTTCTTAAAGAAGCAAAACAGGATAAAAATCATACAGTAGAAGGTGCCACATATGTTCATTATCACTAGACTGCAAAACAGCTGATCGCTGCAGGATGTGTTAGGTGACACTTTGCAATGATCACATTATTATACTAAGTAGCAGACAATAATTGTATAATTATATATAAATATTAACAATGAAAAGTAAATAAGCATTAATAATTAGTTTAAAAAGAAGTACAGTGTTCAGGGAAGAGCTTTCAATAAACAACAACAACAACAACAACATTTATTTATATAGCACATATTCATACAAACAGTAGCTCAAAGTGCTTTACATAATAAAGAATAGAAAAATAAAAAACACAATAAGAAAACAAAATAAATCAGCATTAATTAACATCGAATAAGAGTAAGGTCCAATGGCCAGGGGGGACAGAAAAAACAAAAAAAACTCCAGACGGCTGGAGAAAAAAAAAAATCTGTAGGGATTCCAGACCATGAGACCTCCCAGTCCCCTCTGGGCATTCTACCTAACATAAATGAAACAGTCCTCTTTGGATTTAGGGTTCTCACGGAAAGGCTTGATGATGATGGTCACGTAGAATGATGGTATATAAAGGTTTGAAGTTATGGTTATTTGTGGCTTGATTCAAATATAAATATATGCCTGGTCTCTAAAGCCCCTCCTAGGTATATAATAGTGTATACTGAAAGTCACAGGTATACAAAAGTTAAAATGAGTTCATATCTTTCTTAATAGCAGGAATATATTTTGGATTCCCCAGTTGTCTTTATGCTTCAAAAATATAGGCAGAGAATAAAATTAATACATTTCATAAGCAATGGGATGATTTAACTATAGAGGTTAAAAAGATAACCCCGTGAATTTTGGGACAGATATAAAGAAGCTTCTATTAAACATTTGAGTTTAACCTGGTCAGACGATCATAATATGATTATTTACACCAGTGGTTCTCAAACTGTGGGGTGGGCCGCCATAGGGGTGCACGAAGATGTGAAAAAAAGAAAACAAGAATCAAAAATATGAAAAATACATCTATTGAAACCAAAACAAATTAACTTAAACTACATTCTGATACTAGAAAAATAGAGTTAGATAAATGTCAATAAAAGTTAAGTAGGTATAATAAAATATGCATCTATGATATATCATTAATTAAAAAAGAACAAATTGGTATTAGTGGGCTCCTTTCAAAAAAACGTTAGGGGGCGCGATTAAAACTGTTATGAAAACTCGGGTCGCAAATAAAGGTTGAGAAACACTGATTTACACTAATTTTCTAGCAGGGCTTGCCACTCAATCTTAGAAAATTAGCACAAACTAATCCTATTTTAAATGAATAAGACCTATACAATGTTAGGAAGAACAAGAGGAAGAATTTAAAATAAAGAAACAAGATAAAGCTATAGATTTGTTTTATATGAATGCGGGTATGGACAGGGAAATTGAACTAACTAGTCTTCCAGGAGACAAGGACGAGGCTGCAGCAGAAGTAAATTTAATCCAGACTGGACACAATGGTAAAGTACTCCATAATCTCAATCAAGTCAGTGGGAAAGACAAATGGGCCTTGCACCACACCCACCACATCCACCTCCATCAATGCGGGCAGACAGAACATTGGCAAAGAGAATTCCCTTATAGGAAGGGGAAATTGGAATAGGCCAAACATACCTTTCACTGTTCAGAATCCTCTCAATGTGCAAAATCCTATGTTACCACAATTTACTGGTCCATCTTTGGAGTGTTTGTCTTTTTCAGCTTTTTTTTCTGATGTTTGCAAGCCTGCCATTCAAGTTAAAGTACATGATAAAGAAATTACTTTCCTGAATGACATGAGAGCCAGTTTCAACAATTTGAACTAAAGACCTGCCTCAAGCACCACTTACGGGTAAAAGCTTCATGGTCATAGGAACAGGAGAAAAGCCACATGCAGTAACCCAAACTCAACAAACCTATACAAATACATCCATTGACAACAGAGCAGTCTTTCCTATTGTCAGATTACATTAAATCTTTTAGGCTGAGATTTACTGTTGTCCCATGTGCACATCAGTGGATCATCCTCCAGGATCTTCTGAGCTATGTACTTTCACCGTGGATCAAGAGGGGCACTGGCACTAACTTTATTTTCTTTTGTTTACTCCACAGTGTCGAGAAGATGCCCAGTGAAAGCAAATTACTCTGCCATTTCTGGTTACACTGCTATATATACAGCAGTTCCTGGAAGAAGGCATCAATCATTGAGAGAATGCACCACAGGACGAAGCTCCGTCCTACCGGGACTTTAAGAGACTTTATCAGCAAAGAAAGGTTCTTGAAAAAAGGACCCTGATTTTTCATTTGTGCGGTGCCATTGAGAGCACCTTCCATTTGCTCGTTTGTTTCAATTAAACTGGAATGACTGATTTGGTGCCCCATTTCACCAGCAGTTCCTTCCATCGTGAACATGTGTAAACTTAGTTACCATGTTGCACGCTCGACAGATGGAGTTTATCTAGAAATAATTTTCATCTGACCTACTAGCCCTTTTACTTTTGCATTCCTTCTCTACCGTAGAAACAACAATTCAAGACCAGTACTTGGAAGCAGTTGGTTTCCTCTTAAAGACAATACCAGATTCCAAGACTGTCTGAAGTCCCAGAGGCCATTGAAGGAATTAGACCAGTACCAAAACAATTCATTACTAAGGATATAATTATACCCTTTGCTATCCCATGCAACACATTGGTTTTTCCTGTACAGAAACTTGGAACAAACTGTTGGAGATCTGTACAATAGTATTGCCCAGGAACCCAGTGGTACCTTATCCATCAATCATTTTCTGTTCAATCCCACCAGAAACCAACCACTACACTGTTGTGAACTTTTGCAGCACATTTTCCTCAATTCCTTTCCACCCTGACTCATATTTTCTATTTGCATTCACATTTGAAGAATAGCAGTATACCTGGACATCTCTACTCTAGGGCTACAGTGTGTCACCTCGATTGTTCAGTCAAGCATTGAGACCAAATTTAGAAGATGTGACTTTTCAAAACTCCATGTTAATTCAATATGTAGATGATTTGCTGCTCTGTTCATTATCAGCCAATTGGAAAGCCCATATGCAAACCATGCTGGTGGCAGAATGCACTGAGGATTCACTAATCCTCTTGAAAGCTTTGGCTGAGAAGGGGTTCAAAGCATTCACCTCCAAACAATTATGTCAAGAATCCGTTACCTATCTATGGTTCCAATTTAAAGGAGACCAACAGCACATCACCCCTGATATAGTAACTGCTATTCTAGTTATTCCCAGAGTCACTACACACTGTCACGCATGCATGTTTGTGGATCACTCTCTAGGTTATTCTAAGGTAGGTAATACCACCCCAGGTTGAAAGGGGGCACTAGTGCTAACCTTCTCCTCTTTTGTTCCCTTAACAGTACAGAGAAGACACCCAGTAAAGGCAACCTACTCTGAAAATACTTTCCCACCCTGTCTAAAGGCAGAAACTCATTTAGTTATTACTGCAGCCAAACCTATCTTTCAAGCTTCAGTCTCTTGGTACCACATGACATTACATCTCTCCTGACCACTAGAGCCACACAACACTTAACAATTACTAGATTGGCAAATTATGAGATTTCACTGTTAGATCCCAATTTGGCAGTTCAGAAATGTGGAGTACTCAACCTTGCCACCTTACTGCCAACACATTTAGATGGATTAGAATATGAGTGTGAGATAGTGGCTGACTTATTCACTAAACCCAGACATGATTTGGGATCTACCCTACCACCTAATGCAGAAATTACATTATATGTAGATGGATACTGTTATCACATGTCCACTAGACAGAGAGTCACAGGATATGCCATTTGTTCGAACAATGAAACTTTAGAATCAGGAACTCTTCCACCTTCATGTTCAGTGCAAGTCATTGAGCTTTTTGCGCTTGTCCAAATTTGATGCCTGGCCGCAAACAAAACAGTACGCATTTACACTTGCCCTTGGGGTGGTGTATGACTTTGGCATACAGTGGAAACAAAAGAGGATTTCTCACCTCTTCAGGGAGAAAACATACACATGGCTCCCTGATGAATTTGTTGCTTTATGCTTTACAGCTACCTGCTGAAGTCTCTGTCATAAAATGTGAGGAAAATATGCTCCAATCAGACCTGGTCATAAAGGGAAAAGAGAGAGCGCATGCTGCTGCTTGCGTTACTGCAAGCTCCAAAGATGGACCCACAGACTTGTTGGCTATTCAACATATACAAAATATTGAAAATGAAAAGTTGATGGTTTTACAACTTCAAGAGTCTGCCAGCACCATAAAAAGGCCACAAGAACCAGGGCAGGCTGTATTTCCAATGAACAAGGACTGTGGATTTCTTCACAAGAACCCTTGAGGTCCCCACCTCACTGTATGGCTGGTTAGCAAAATTGAAACATTTATCTTCACAAATATAAAAAGGTTTGTAAACAAAGACTAGTTTGCTCCAGAGTTTACCTCTATAGCAGTGTAAGTATGTTACAACCATCTGATATACCAAAAATGTAATGTTGTGAGACTAGCTAGATGTTCTTCATTAGCTTACCCAAACCCATGGTGTCCCTTTGTAGATATTCAGATAGACCTTGCTCAGTTACCAAAATGTCAGACTTATGAATATTTACTTGTAGTGGTTGATGTTTTCTAAATGGGTGGAAGCCACAACAATGATTAAAACAGATGCTACTACAGTGGTACTAAGTTCTTACTAAAGAAGATCATACCCAGGTTTGGAGTTACATTGCTTGTGTCTTCTGATCATGGGACCTAGTTTGTAAACTTTGTTATTAAGGATCTTTGTTAAGGATTACAAATTGAAAAACTTTTTCATTGTGCTTACCATCCTCAAAGTTCAGGACAGGTGGAAAGGATTAACTTGACCATGAAAAACACATTAACCAAAATATAAGCAGAAACTGGAATAAAATGGCAAATTGCTCTACTGCTAGTGTTAATGTCAATACCCATCACAAAACTGCAGAACAAACACCTCATGAGGTACAAATGGAAAGACTAACGCAACAACCAGCAACTTCCCTCCCATGTGGACTCAGAAATGCTTTCAGCAATGTCAGATGAAATGTTGCAATACTGTTTAATAATGAGAAAAAATCTCAAGTATTTTTACCTGCAGGTGATAGCTGCTCTTCCTAACTCATCGGAGTCAACGACACAAGAATTTGAACCTAGAGACTAAGCTATTATAGACGTTTTCAAGAGGAAGAATTGCCTGACCTTAAGATGAAATGGGTCATACCAGGTATGCTTAATGACAAACACAGTACTGAGACTTAAAGGGAGACCAAACTGGGTCCACATTTCCCATTACCAAAAGGTTCCATCTTCAGACAACTGAAACTCCATTCACTGCATCAGTTAAAAGGATTACAGATCTTTAATATAAACAAGCCAACTAAAGATAATAATCAAAGAAAAAGATATGCTGCTAAACTCTGACAACTTAGCCTTGGGATATTGGATCTCAAGGCCTAATTAAAAAAGCCCAATATAGAAGAGGATTTGCAACAACTTGTGAGGAGGATTTTGCCACAACTTGACATTTATTTTTTCTGTAACAAAGCCTACTAAGAAGGGTCTAAGCTATAAAGTGAATGGGTGGAACAAAAGGCCATTGCACCACATTCCTACCATTTAAATGTATTATTTGTTTGTTTGATTATTATGTTTACAGTGGGAATGTTAGTGTAGGATAGCACATGCATGACAGACCAAAAAGTAATGCAATATGCTCTTGAAAACGTGCAATGTTAAAAATGGGTTGTGCAATTCATTCAGAAACAAACACTATTGTAGCAGTTTGACTGGGAGCAAATACTATTTTAGAAACTGATTGCTCTATAGGAAACCTGAATCTCTACCACATCTATTTGTATCACTTTGAAAGTAAATGGGGAATAACAAAGTTGCCTTTGGAGACAAATGGTAACACATAAAATGAAGTATGCTGCCAAGGATCCCTTCTTTTAATGATAGCATTGTAAGACTTCCACCAGAAGACCCTTTGTTTAATACCAGTATTTTAAGACGTGTATGCCAATCAGAGTCAGCCCAATGAAAGCATTATTGGTAGTTAATATTAACATTACAGGCAGCGGCATAGCTAGCTTGCTTAAGGGCCCTGTGCAGCGCCCTCAGGTGGGTCTATCCTGACCATCATTACTGTTAGTAATTTATTCGCAACTAGATCCTAGGGCCCGGCTGGGCAGTGGTGTCCACATTATTATCAAATCACATCCTGGTGACAAACAAACCAGCTCTCTACATGGAATTTGTAATAACATTTTTAATTGCTTTATTACAGCCACTGTAAGTTAGCAAAAATAAAATAAATTGTGGGAATGGAATGTGGGAGGTGTGGGTAGTGGTAGTACATAAATATATGTAAAATGTGGACCTGCTTACTTTTCCAAGACAACTTTGTGATGGAAGGTTATCAAAATGTAATGTAAGCTAGAAAGTAGAAACTGTTCTGTGCTAAGAAATTAAGCAGTTTCAATTTGTAACAAATTACAATGACAACACCGGCTGACAGGAGAAAACTACACAATCTACCTGTTTTACACAAGTTCTGAGAAAATGAATATCATAAAGTGGTCATGCTCACAAATCCTCACAGTAGTGACACTAATTCACAGCAAGCCATAATAAGGTACACAATAAAACAGATTACAGACATGTTAAACTATTAAAGCTTACAAAAATGGAACTGACTGACAAGTCACAAATTATATTACTTACTAGGGGGCTTACCCCCTGCTCGCTTCGCTCGCCATACCTCTTTGTCTGTGCTACGCGCCAGCCACTTCGCGTCTCTGCTGCTCGTGTTGTGAAGAGGGGGGCTGAACGCACCCCAAGGAGACGAGGTCGCTCCTCCAAAACCTCCTCTTAAATGGTGATACAATGGGAAACAAATACAGTTTTTTTTATCTCTTCTTTGCTCGATCAGCTGCTGGCTTGCTGCTGCTGCCGTGCTGCGTTATCTGCATCTCACGCGGCGCTTCGAACATTTAAAAGCCTGTACAGCAGCTGTCTTTGTCATCTACTCTTTGTCTTTTATTTCCAGCCCCGGGCATGGTTAAATCTCTTGGCACAAAGTCTCGTCTCGCGGGATGTCAGTTCTTGATATTTTTTAGTTTATAATTTAAAAACGGAATAAGAATCTGAAAATCTAACAACATCACATTAAAGTTCGATCAATTCTGAAAAGAATGATACCATACACATTGTGGGATATGGCCGGCTGTTCATCCCGGCCAATACCTCCATGCTGCCAGATGGAGCTCTCCCAGCAACATGGAGGTGCCCCGAATTCCAGCAGGGCATCATGGACATTGGAGTTTTCCTTCACAGCCCTGCTGGAGACCATGGGGGCCTCCAGAGGATGCTGCAGGGAGGCATAAGGATTTTTATTTGCACTATAATCCGGAAGTACGTTCTAGTCACAGGGACAGATGAAATGACGTACTTCCGGGATGAAGAAAAGGAGTTTTCACCTGACCCGGAAGTGTTAAGAATCACATGGACCGAGGGATCAGAAGCACTTCTGGGTCAAGGACTTTAAAAGGACGATGGGAAACCCCAGCAGATTGAGCCGAGTTGGGAGGAAGGGTGACTGAGCTGCTGGGAGGTGTGGAGGATTGGATTATTGTTGAGAATTGTGATTATTGTGATTTATTCAAGAATAGTGGAGGTGCTTTGTGCATTTATTTATAATAATAAAGTCAACATTTGGACTTTTATCTTGTGTCTGGCGTCTGATCTGAGGGTTCAAGGGGACGACAGCGCCCCCTATCTGTCACAATATATATGTACGTTTTAAAATAAGCCCGATTTAAAACGTGACAAAAAAGTGACATAAAAACATCACATAAAATCGTTGCACAAAATTGTAGCACTTTTAGGCTTAGAATTTTATATATATAGAGTAGATAATATCACTATACCTTAAAATACTTTTTTGCATGCCTCTGTTGCACAAAGTTTCAACAATGTTTGACACATCAAGTTGTCTGGTATGCTCATTTTCGATTGAGAGTACAGCCAAGCAACAGAGTCTGTCTTGTGACCCGGTACTTCAGAGGTAATTTTTTGATGAGTATTAAATTGGAGAACGATCGTTAACATGCAACAACAGTCACTGGTATGGTCAGCAGTAACATGTAAGCTGTGCAAACGTCACTGAAATTAGACGATAGTGCACAGTGATCTATCAGCAACAGTTCAGCTACTTGTGTTGACAGAATGGATTGAAAACATGCACGAAATGACAACAATTGAACGGAAAATGCCGGTGAAATGTCAGTGCTATAGCGTTCAATGAGAAGATTGGCAGCAGCATACAATTCGTCGTCAGCCATCGAGGTCAGAGTTGATGGTAACGAGACATTGAACGTTGAAGCCACTGCATTGAGACTGTGAAACCATTGTTTCAGTTAAGTTAGTAAAATTAAAAAAAAAATCTATACAGCCCCAAGGGGGCTTTGCAAAATCTGCACAATTCTTTGCTACACCATAGATTACAGGGTATAGTACAGGTTTTAACATTAATGGAACTAAGTGTGAAGGATGTACTGTGTTATAGCCTATTCCAGATAATTTTCTGAAAATAATTAAAAGAAATTAACAAAGCTTATAGGCAGGTATTAAAAGTATTTTAAGAACAGGAAAACTTGCAGATATATACTGTATAACAAATTAAAAGCTGTTGGTGATGATACAGATCAGATTATTAAGATCATGTCTTCTTGGGGACCAAATTTTGGTGAAACCCTCCAACAAGTCTTCCAAAGCAATATGGAAAATTGCAATACCTTGTACCTGGTACTTTAAAGCTGAATAAGGTAGTAATTACACTACAGTATGACAGAGATAGAGTCTGAATCAAGCGGCTGCTAGTGTGCAGTTTGTGAATTGGAAAGCACAGATGCAAACCAACAGTCCTAACTGGTGGCAGAAGATATTTAACATCAGTAAAGAAACTTGGGTATGACCCTTACAATTCAAAAGTGACCATGAAAAGGGCCAGAGTCTTGCATCAATGTGAGTAGTGAGTGGAATGACACTTACTACTCAGCACAGACACTTGCCGTTTTTAGTGGATGCCAAGAGTGGTAATCCAGTATAGACCACGACTGGATCAATCAACATGACAATTTTGAGACTATAGATATGGGGATAGGGGATTGATTTTGTTTGTATGAGAACTTCTATCTCTGGTCATTTCTGTATACACATTGACTTTGGAGAATGTCATTGGCAACATAAACAAGTAATTATTGAAGGAAATGCCACTGTTGCCTTTATTGTTACCAATGGTACTACAGAATGGTCTGATTATACACAAAATAAAGGACCAGGTAGAGTTTGTAAAACTAATTTAATTAGCCTTTACTGGGTAGAAAGAAACCAAACTAACTTCAGCTAAGGAACACATATGGCTTAGGTCAGCAGGCATTGATAGTGTTCAACCAACAGCTTTAGAACCGCCAAATCTATGGAAAAGCTTACAGCAGCACATTATTGAGATTTATAGAAGGGAAATTGAACAAATGCTACTGTTAAAAAATGATTACACAATTAAAAGCTGATGGGGTTAAGATGATATTGATTGCATGAGGAAATTAAATCTACTTTAAGTCATAGCTGGTCAGACTTCTTTGAAAAGTTGGTTGCCTACAGCAATAGATTGGCTTAATAAGTTGTCATCCAATTGTTATTATGTTAGACATAACTATTTTGTTGTGTTTTTGACAATTATATTTGTGCTATTTACTCAAACAATTGATGCCCAAGGCTGGAAAAATATTGTAGAGAGTGCAATGAGGGAGTTTGCCTCTTCAACAGTAGAGACAGAAATAGATTTGGAGAAGAGCACCAGAATTTTCATTGTATGCTGCATTTTTATGAGAAGAGTAATAATTTGCTTAATTGTTCTTCAACAACAAAAGAGAGGAACTGTAATGGAAAAGGAGATAAATCTATCCCATTGTGTTTTATTATTTTTTTGTGAACATATGAGTGTTCTGGGTGTGTCTTTCCAGTGAAATAAAAACATTCTGTCCCCACAGTGTCCTTGTCACCAAGGGAACAATGCAATAATTATTATTAATGTTCTCTTTAGAAATAAATGAATGTGTCAAAGACCTTTAACATGTTAGCAAATTTGGGACTTTAAGACTATTTTATAAATGTTGTTATGACATTAGGACATACCAATTTTCTGTGTGTTGACTGATTTAAATTTAAATAATTCAGATGATATGTAAATGAACATATTGTATTAAAATCTTATGCTGTCCTTTTTAGTCAGTTGGCTGGAGTGAACTGGAAGAATGAACTTTGACCAATTCCTTTAAACTTGAAGAAATAAAGATGGCCATATTGAACTACATTTGTGAAGGTGACTAAAGACATTTCTTTATTTACAAAATATTTCCCTGGCACAGTCTACTAAATTTTTCAGGGATTAGTAAAATAATAGTGGAAGGTCAAGCTTGTAGCTACAGTGCCTTCAGAGTTGTGGAGTGATGTACTTGATTGTATTACTGTTGTCTCCAATCTGTTAGTATTTGAATGGAGGCAAAAGACTCACTAGCTTAGTCTAGAAAACCCTAATAAGAGCTGCTGTTATTCAGACTGCATCTCTCTTTATTATTTACTTGCACAAAAATATAAGTGTGACAATCTGACTCTTTTCTATTTTATTTATGATCTTGGTATCCTTGTGGTGCACAAGGTGACCCTATTACATTGCCAAGCAGCTACTTCTACCCTTGGAAGGTGCCACAGAAACAAAGAGATTCTTGAAATCCAAGTACTCAAGTATTTGATTTTCACATTAGACTGTTCAGGACATCTACTTATATTGTATAATTTCCAGTACAGTATGAAAATAGAATTTGTCTTCGATTTCAGAACCTTATTTTGGTTTTGGTTGGACTGCCCAGAGGTTTATTTTCTCCAGGAATGCTGCTAACAAGAGTTTTTGTTCTTTTCCATTGTTTTTTCAAAACACCAGATCTCAGTTACAATGTTAATGAACCTTTGCTGTTATAACGTTATACTAAACATTTTAAAATCTGTTCTGTTTTATTTTGTGTTCAACCTAATTTTACATTCATGTATGTACATGGTGCCTGTTTTAATAGTTCTTTTGTCTTGGCCCATCATCCGGTTTTGTGGAATATGCCTAAACCTAACCCAATCCCAAAAAGTGTAGAGTATCTTAATTGGCATCTCTATATTGGAAGAACTTTTTTGAGAATATGTGTGTATGTGTGGGTGTGCATTAACAAAAGCAATCCAGTATGATTCTTGTTTTGTGACTGATGCTTTATTGGACTAAGAGCTATACAAAAATGGATGTACTTTTTAAACATTTTTTTAATATTGACTGTATTTTTTATTTTCTTTCCTCTGTTGCCTGCTGGCCATTATCTCATTCACAATATTAATGAGCTTATATTGTCATTATTTGAATGAAGGTTTTATCTTTATTATATTTTTGGAGATTTAGAGTCCAGTGCTATATATATCAACCAGAACTTTTTATCCCTCTAGTTATCTTAGGTCCAAATTTCCCTTCTTGTATGGCCAAATAAAAAAAAATGAACTTATCTATGTCGGTAAAGCTCATTTCAAATTCAGTCTTTAGGAAAATTTGAGCTTATCTTGAAGGAATAAACTTTTCTTATACTCAATCATTAGGGATTTTGGAGAGCTGTGCTTGCTAAAAGGCTCTAATGACTCAAACATTTTACAACAAAATATCCCAAGCTTCTTAGTCTACTGAAATCTGACTTTAGCTGGGAGTTGGCCCAACATAAATCACAAGTTTCTTTTAAACAGAGTTCTGCCTGTCAGATGTCCCATTATGTATTACAAAAATGTGACAATACAAGCTCAGTTATACAAATGTAGGGAAGCGGACATCTTCAATAGAAATTCATACAGGTATATTGAGAAAATTACTCCCAGATGGCAATATGGCTATGGATTAAATAAGAGACCAAACTCTTTGAAATAACAGAACTACTGTTCCAGATGGCATATAATGATAACAAAATTACAATCACCTTAAAAGCTTTTCCCGTAATGTTTTCACCAAAGAAAATATCAGCAACAATCTATCAAATAAAAGTAATACTGTATACAGGTAATGTTAACCCATTAAAATTTTAAAGAGTTAAAAGCTAGAAAAGTCAATTAAAAATAAATTTGCCAAGACCATACAGTTGTCACACATGTGTGCCTGGGGACCACTTTTCTAGCTCTGGTGAGGTAAGCAGTTCCACCCTGGGATGAGAGGGGGCACTAATGCTAACGATATCTTCTTTTTGCCCTGTAGCACTGAAATTTCATCCAAGGATGACATCTAGCTCCACTCACAAGGCTCTGATAAGATGATATAAAAAGGGCCGGGGCCGTTAAGAGTATAACAGAGATCCAACTCTGTAGCCAATCTTAGGTATAAAGAGCAACATGCTAAGAGTGTTATTTGTTTTCATTTTTTGCCACTGTGCAGCATCATTTTTTGTCACAGTTATATGGGGTGACCTAGTTTGTGTTCCAACCCTTTGCTTGCCTGAAACAGTCAACTTTCCAGATCATATTTCACAATTTAGTACAGTTCAGTTTATCCCTATATAGTGCGGAGTGCTTTATTCCTTCTCAAATATAGTATAAACAAAAAAAAAAACAAAACAAAATAAATTGCTTTATATTAAAAAACAAACTAACAAAAAAAAAGCAGAGCATGTTCAGTATATATGCTGACTGTTAAAGGTGCTCTTGAGCAGACCTCAAGCCCTAAACAACAATCAAATGCCAAAATGCAAAATTAAAGGAGAAAACAGATTTTCAGGCTGGTTCAAGGACATGGGTTTACACAAAAAAAGAAAAAGAACAAACACCAAACTGTATATACACTACAGTATATACAGTAGCATACAGTGGTGTGCATCTTACCTTCCTCCTTGATCCTTTTCTTATCTACAGTGTTAACAAATGTTCCTTCACCTCTTTGTCAGGCAAGCCCTTGAATCTCCTCCATTTCCAATTCCAAGTTCACTCAAATGAGAGATCACAGGTCTTTTCAAAGGCAGAATGTAGAAAATATCTGGAAATCTAGCCATGAGCTAGGAAATAGTTCTAGGTTACTTAGAAGGCTTTGGGAGGCACAGAGTTGTCTCCTTAATGGGCCAGGCAAACATAACTTTGACCAGGACATTCCTGCAACCTCCTACTGCTTCCGAGAGGCCCAGTGGACTGATCGCTGCCTTGGTGACCTTCTCCAGCAGTCTTTCTGGTGCCCTGTCTAGCTAATGGTGCAGACTAACTTCTGGGTGGTTCCTTGGCATTCCATCTGGGCAGTGGTCCATGCTAATTACAGGAAAAGTAGTCACTGCTACTGTTTACATATTTATTGTCATGCACATGTGCATTGAAGGCAGCCTAAGGGCTCTGGTGATTGTAATAACCTGCTGAACCGGGGATGGTGCTGTCTTCTAATACCTACACTCTAACCTAATCGCTGACCCTCTAACTCCAACCCTACCCCTATCCTTCCTTTGCAGAACTGAAGGCTGACAGCCATTCCCCCACAGGCGTCACATCTGTTGTCTGCCCCTCTGGACCTGCCCCTTCCTGCTGGGATCATTTAAAATCTCATACACCACCATTTTTGACCAGTTCTGTCCTGAACTTATATCTGAAAAGACTTCCTTTCAGTGTTATTGAAAATTGTTAATTTTTTTTTTCTCTGAAATTAAACAGGGTCAGTGGGTGGTGAACTCTTTGTCATCTTTTGCATTTTCATTACTATATATAAATGTTTGTGTGTGAGTGTGTTTGCGTGCGTATGTATATCTTGTGGGGTACAGCCCGGACACAGACAGGTAGACATGATGTTTTTAGCACCACACACGTTTTTTT
>JANRMT010062798.1:16890056-16909072 GCA_026402145.1 Polypterus bichir lapradei
GCTTCATATTTTTTTGCTGCCTTTTCAATTGTGTAATTCGGTTTTTGTTCAGCGCTCTTTGGAACTGTTGCTTTTTGTCTGTGCCCTGCGTCAGTTCACGTGAGCCGCTCGGTGTACATGCATCAAAGTTTCCCAGCTGTGCTGGTGCCATGTCGTGCTATGTCCACGGCTGTATTTAATGTTACGTAAGTCACGGCACTTAAAACTTTCTCTCGCAGTTTCGCTGAGTTTGTGCCAAACACCACCCTGACCATCTCATCTTCCTCTGCATAAGCACAGTCCTTCACCCGTGAATATTTAGCGGCAGTGTTTCTATTGGATTGCCGCTGACGGACGGCCTTATATGGGCAGGCACTAAATTACAAATGCCAGCGGCAGCCTGTCTATGAACTTAATTTAAAGTTTAGGTTTACACCGTGCTTTGTTTCCGTAGTAGCAGCACTCATGAATATGGTTGTATATCTCACTCGCTCGCTTCTTATTGTTTCGCTGCCTTCTCAATTATATAATGCATGTTTTCTTCAGCTCTTTTTGGAGCTCTTCCTGGTTTTCTACGTACTGCGTGCTTACGTGGGAGGCATGATGATGTCACATGAAACTCCGCCCCCACGGCTTTCGAGCTCATCTCCATTACAGTAAATGGAGAAAAACAGCTTCCAGTTATGACCATTACGCGTAGAATTTCGAAATGAAACCTGCTTAACTTTTCTAAGTGAGCTGTAAGGAATAAGCCTGCCAAATTTCAGCCTTCTACCTACACGGGAAGTTGGAGAATTAGTGATGAGTCAGTGAGTGAGTGAGTGAGTGAGTGAGTGAGTGAGTCAGTCAGTCAGTCAGTCAGTCAGTCAGTCAGTCAGTGAGGGCTTTGCCTTTTATTAGTATATATATATATCCAGAACTGTTGCCAAAAGATGATTGGGGAGCACCTGGAGCACTTCTGGGTGTGGCATAAAAGAGGCCACCTCACTCCATTCGGAAAGCTGGAGTCGGGAGGCAGAGGACAGAGCTTGCGGGAGAGTAGTGGAGGCGGCAGGAGAAAAGAAGAATAAAGAAAGAGAGGGGAAAGGAAAGGACTGCAGTGCTGTAACAGAAAGACGAAAATAAAACTTGTGTGTCCTGTGTCTGTCTGGGGTCCAGGCTAATTCCACAATATATATATACTGTGTGTATATATATAAATATATAGTAATGGTGCTTGGTAAAGCAGTTGCCAGGTAAAGGTTGGTGTGCCACCCTGGTAGCTCCTTTTAATATGAACAAAAAACACAGCTGACGAATGGCTCAAACAAAAAGCAAAGCATGAGTCAATTACAAGTGCAAGCAATCAGGAATTCTGTCCATCACAAATGTCAGGTATGTAATTTTCCATCTGGAAATGGGCCGGCTTTAAAGAGCTAGGGATAGAAGAAGCCAAGCTTTTTCTGGGGGTTAGGCATCCTCCTTGGGTGTCTTTTCTTGGCTGTAGAGGAGGAAGAATAAGATAATTTTACTGCCAGTGCCCCCTCATGTCCCACACATACCTCACCACAGTTAGGAAGGTGGTCTATAGATGATTATACTTTGTTAATGTCATTTGGCTACAGATAATAAACATGCAGCCATCCTCAAATCCTTAAGCTTACTCTAATTCAAGGCTGCATTGGGATGGAGCCAATCCTGGTAGGACTGCTTGCAAAACAGAAATGAGACCTGGACAGGATACCAGCACATTGCAGGGCCAACTCAAGCAAAGAGGCATTGACTAGATAAGAACTGACATTCAACCTAGCTTGTACATCTTTGGAGAAATACAACAAAAACCCAAAGAGACGCGGAAAAAATGTGCAAACGTAATACATACAATGACTGGGAAAAGGAACTTGAAGCTAGGATTTTGGATCCATGAGACAGCAATGTTAACCAGTGTACCACCATATCACCCTTCATTCTGTTTATTTATGTTCTGACCTATTTATTCTGGTACAAATTTATGTGGACAGTTTCTAGCAATAGAAAAATACAAAAAGCCAAAAATGTATGCAGTGCTAAGAAAATAAACCCACTAGACCACATAGGCATCTGAGAATAAAAAAAGCACGTTGAACATTTACTTTAAGCCATATGGTTGGTTAGAAAAAAGATCCGATACTGAGCATATTACTGTTGATTAATGCTTTTGAGGCCTTTTTCCATGGTTACCTGATCAAAATGATCAAAAAAGTTAGTGAGGGAAAACTCCAGTGACATAAGCAAACAAAAGAAAATGACATTTAATAAGAAATAATGCAAAAGATTGCCACAATTATTAATAAGTGATATGAACAGCCTCACCATTCACTCAAAGATGGGTATACTACTAATAGTGAGTCTTCAGCCTCCAGTGTTATGGCTTGGGAATGTATGGGTGCCACAGGTACTGGCACACTTCTCTTCATTGATGATGGAAGTGCTCATGGAAGGCAAAATGAATTCTGAGGTGTACAGAAACAACTGATCTGCTCAAGTTCCATTAAATGCCTCCAAACTTACTGGAAGGTGCTTCATCCTACAACTAGATAATGAGCCAAACTTACTGCTAAGACAACATGGGAGTTTTCCAAAGCTAAAAAATGGAAAATTCTTGAATGGCAAAAACCAGCCACTCAATTTAAATCTAATTGAGCAGGCCTTCCATAAGCTGAAGAAAAACTTTAAGGGGACAAGTCATCAGAACAAGCAAGTGCTGAAGATGGCTGAGTTAGAGGCTTGGCAGAACATCACCTTCATATTGGAAAGGAGATGCCAAGGAACAGGACACTATAAAGATGGCATAGTGCTAAGCACATTACCAAACAGGAACCACACTTTGTCTAAGTTACCAATCACCTCAATGTGCCAATCTGAGAAGGCAGTAGCTGCTGGGAAAAATCAAAAAGATCCTGTTGTTTTGTTCAGAAGTGAAACCTCCTGGGGTACCAGAGCAAAGAGGGGGAAGAATGACATCCTGGGAGGCAGGATGGCACTCAAACATTTTATTTGATATGGGTTAAGTGATTCTGCATGACAAGATAAGGAGACTATTCCTTGTGTTTTTAACATTACTTTGACTAGCTTAAGTTTTCATCACAAATTAACATGCATAAATTGGAAAGGAAATTAAATTGAGATTTCTCAGAAATAATATTTTTAATAGGGAGTATTTTCTGCTTAATATTTTAGATAGTGTGGACGCTAGGTGGAATTGTTGCCTCTTGATAGTGTGGACGCTAGATGGAATTTTTGCCTTTTTTCAACAGAACAGACAGACACTCAGAACACAGGGAAAAGTAATGAGAAGTATTTTAATTCTTTTCCTTCTCTAAACAGTGCCCTCAGCACCACAACTACCATTAAACAAGCAAATAAACACAATAATTACTATTCTCTTCTCCTCCACACCTCCCAGCAAGCTTTGCCACCTCCTCCCGACTCATTTGCTGGGTATTCAGCAGTTCTTTTTATAGTCCTTGACCTGGAAGTGCTTCTGTCCTTCTGTTCACGTGACTTGCTAGCACTTCTGGGTCAGAAGGAGAACTCAAGTTTTCTTCAGCCTGAAAGTATGTCTGGGCTTTCGTCCCTGTGAATTGATAATATTTCTGGGATATGGGTGAGACATGACTCCCCAGGTTCTTTTGCAGCTTCCCTTAGAGGCACCCATGGTACCCAGCAGGGCCATGGTATTAAACTACATGTCTCATAGTGCCTTGTGGGAATCCGGGGCACTGCTGCAGTCCAGGGAAGCTGCCATCTACCATCTTGGGGAAGGCAGTGTCCGAAAAAAGCTGCCTTTCCCAATCCTTTTATCTCAGGAGCATCCCGTCGGGTTGGGCTACCGGCCATCTGTTACAATAGATAGATAGATAGATAGATAGATAGAATACTTCAGTCTGCAATGGTTTGCTATTAATGCATCTATGCTGTCCTTTAGTCTTTGGTAGCCTAAGCTGTACCGTAGACAAGTGACCATCTTTCAGTTTTCTGAGAACAGTAGAGACAAAAATGTTGTGTATGCCTGATTCCACACTCACATCAAAATGTTTAAAAACTAAACTTGGTGTAACGCCATGCACATTTTCATGGCAGCCTCAGACCATGTGTACGCACATTCTGCTTGGTTTTGTAAACAGGCAGCACCCAGTGTCAAAGCAGTGCTAATGTGGTTTTCCTTTCTTTTTTAGATTTGCATCCATAATTATTATTAATTATAATTATATGTATACTATAATTGCATATAGTTTACAAAATCTGTAACAATATATTGGTGCATGAAATGGCCAAGCTATTTCAACTACCATGGCTGCTTTAGCATTGTTAGAAGATATTAGAAATGGAAGAATTAGAAGAGAGTGCATATGTAGGGATTATACTGATTTCTTCTCCCATGATGATGATTGGGTTCTTAAGTTGATTTAGATTTCCAAGAGCTATACTCTTGTATCTGTGTGCTGAACAGGGGCCAGCTTTATAAAAGCAGACTAATGAATTGTACTCTACCTGTTCTTTTGCAGGTTCTGTCTACCCTCTGGTTTTTAGTCACAGGGGATTTTCAACATGAACTGGATGACCGATCTGTTTACTCTTTTAAAATTTTATATAATGTGAGAAAGTAATTTTTGATTTAGGTGTAACTAATACTTTAACTAATAATGTAAGTGATTTATCTGCACAGTATCTGGACACATTGTCAATATGCAAATATATGTGCAACTATTTGAATTAGGCCTTTGTGTGGGCAGGAAATCACTGATGATGGAAGGAATTCTCAAAGTAGTATTCTCATAGTTCTTGTAGAAAGACGACATTGGACAGATCTGACATTTGAGAAACTGTCAGTTGAAATTATTATGCTGAAGTAAGGAAGTACAAGAAGCAGCATTGAAAGAAGTGGGAGACAGATCATCCAGAGCTAAAAATGTGGATTGCCTCTGTCCCCAAAGAGGAGTGTAAGGCACATTGTCAATATTGTAATACTAAAATCAGAACCCCATTTAACAACCTAGAAGCTCATACTGCCACAAAAAAAAGTCTTCCTGCTTACTTTGGATGTGTGTGTGTATGCATATGCAAAAACCATACAAAATACATTTTATTGATGCATTATTTGAAGCAGATTTGATGCTTTTTTGTGTTTTCTATTAAGTGTGTAATGGCCTGGCTTGTGGTATTCAGTGATAATTGAAAGGTTTTTGATTTGATGTTTTTTTATTGAACCAAGTGAGCTTTAAATTGTGGTTGGGTTAGAAATGGTCAGCTTAATCTGGGAACACTGATGGCCACGAGATCTTAACATTTCATTCACCTCTTCCCACTGAATTCTATCCTAATTATTGTTGTGGTAGTGTTTGAAAGGATTCAAGAACATTTTTTTCAGAATTGAAACTTTTATTATTACCGTATTCATCCATATTAAACTAAAAATAGATATCACCACAATTATTACAAAATACTAAATTTAGACAGGCTAAGCTTCTGCTCTTTTTGGTGTTATAACATGCTGTGTTAAAAAACAGACACTGACTACATCTGAAAATACCTGTTCCTTTGCTTTGCTATTTAAAAGTTATATCCCCTTAATGTTTATCAATTGAAGTCATTCCTGACTATAATATCTCCCTATGAATTTGCATTTTTAATATAATTACAACAAGCATATAGAAATTTTGACTGCACTGAGGCTTTTGTAACACCTTTCCAACAGACTTCTATCACTATTGCTTTGTTGTTGAATCTAGATGTCCTCACTATGATGTGGCTCATCATCTATTTGAAGTAGACACAAAGACATATTTTTTTACAAAAATGGCAACACCCTCAGTTTTACCTATTTGTCTTCAACTAGGTGGACTTTGAAAGGCTTAAGTATTTACCTAACTTTAAAGTAAAAGTAATATAATTAAATAAATGTGGGATATGCACCCAGGGGCACAAATATTTTGTCTTACCTAGGGATCACCGACAATCA
Source organism: Polypterus bichir lapradei (assembly GCA_026402145.1). Lineage (NCBI taxonomy): Eukaryota > Metazoa > Chordata > Cladistia > Polypteriformes > Polypteridae > Polypterus > Polypterus bichir. The sequence goes on from JANRMT010062798.1 coordinate 16,896,016, forward strand.
GGAGTCCCCAAGAATATACATACATACAGTTTTTCATTCCTATTAATATTTTTTTTATAAGATGCATGAAAAATGGGAGCTCTAAAACAAATCTTGCACTGTAAAAATGTGGTCATAATTTAACTGTTAATTATTTAACCATCAAAAAACATGACCAGTGTACTATTTTTCTCAGAAAATGAATGCACTCAGCAATAATAATTCTATCATCACTAATATTAAACTGCTTCATTTTGTTTTTTAATTTACATCTTAGCATTATATCAAAACAACTCAAAATAACTAGCTAAGTTATGTAACTTTTATTTTATTATATAGCTCCAACAGACATGAAATTAACACTAAAATATAATTAGGATTGTTTACATCTCTTAGACTGACACAGATAACCTGTCTACAGACCCATAATATTTTGAAAAACTCATCAGAAACTTCAAAGGACTTTGTTGGACAGTTATCTTATCCAAAGATCTTGACCATACATTGTTCTTCTCTCTCTTGTTAAATTAATCTTAGCCTGAAGGAATCTATTAATTTTTTACATTTAAGATTTTTCATTTAAAGATTTACCAATGTTGTTTCTTGTCCTAGGGTGTGGATATAAACACAGGAAACTCCAGTTTCTGTATTACATCTTGCCTGAAGAAGGGGCCTGAGTTGCCTCGAAAGATTGCATATTGTAATCTTTTTAGTTAGCCAATAAAAGGTGTCATTTTGCTTGGCTTTTCTCTACATTTATAATGGCTAACACGGTACAACACCCTAGTACTACACCAAAATATATATATATAAAAGTACACTATATATTCATAGTACAAAATGCAATACAGAAAGCAACTTTTTTTGTTCAAAGCTCACACCAATTACATTTTCACTCACAAACGATTTACAATGTCTAGCGGAGCATATCATGTTCCATTAGACTCCATAACAAAAAAACATTCATATTCCTATTTTTTTCATAACTTAAGTCATCATCTTTAGAAAATATTGGCCCAACATTCATTTCATATACATTTAACTTTGATTAAAGAACAACTCCCAGTAAATTCCCTACTTCCCATTCCCCAATATCCACAAACCCTTCCATCTTTCCTTAGCAGTTGTGAATCCCAATTTCTAAATATCTCTCTTCACTTTCCTTTCCAGCTCTTTTTCCAAATTCTTTTGTACCCACTGCACATCTCTAGTCAAATTTCACTGCACATCTCTGGTCAAATTTCACTTTATCAGAATACACCTGATATCCCATATCCACTTTTTTGCCAGACTAATAAAAACAGCATATAAAAAGGCCTCCTTTGAGCTCCTACCATTCTCTATGTGACCACAAGGGGGCGACCCACACCGCAAACACACTTACAGATTCAAAACAATGTTTTATTATTTGCCACCAACACTTTTCTATACATGACCCAGACACAATACACAAACACAAATGATCTCATTCCATCTCCAGTAGAGTGTTGCACACTACCTCCCGACTCTGACTCCATTAAGTGAGGTTGTGGGCTTCCTTTTGAATACAAGCATCTAGGAAACACTTCATCAGTTATTCTGTCGTGAAGCAGGCTTTTGATAAAGTTGAGATTGACTACAGTGGTGCACAATATTACCTTTTTTCTTTTCAGTTTAGTTCCTTATGTTGGAGTAATGTGTCTAAATTTTATTACCAAGTAATCTGCGATGTTTTTATACCATCAATTTTAATAGAATTTTATGGTAGTTTTGTTCAATGATGCCTGCCATTTGCAAATTGTTAAAGACTTTCCTGCAATGGGCAGTGCGCAGATAAATAGCCTGTGACTCAGACTGACAGTCGCGATGTTCACAGAGCCTTTTCAATCTAATTACAAATGACATTTATATTTTTCCTTTCAGCCAGCTTGCTACAATAATATTTTTGGAATTGGATGTTAATGAAAAATAAGGTAAATTGCAAACAGTCATTTCTTAAACTTGTAATTTACTTGTAGTGTTTGACTTTCACATGTATCTTTTTTCTTTTATTCTTTTCTTAGGACATCCCTGCTGGTTCAGTAGACTGTGGAATAGACATGTTGATGGTATTTGAATATTAACTGTAAGCTTTATGTAACTTTACATTTGTGTTTAGATTGTTTAGGATTTCAGAACTTTTTCTCTTATTCTCTCTCAGTATGCTCTTTATCTGACCATGGAGGAACCCTTTGATTTTACTGTCAGTCTTTTAAAGATGCTGATAATATATATATTTTTTTCATGTGTGGCATACCTTTAATTGTGGCATTAATTTAACGTGCCCTCCACTATTAATGACACCCCTTATAAAAATGTTAATTTTAAAAATATTTATTTCTTGATGAGGGTTTTGTTTTTCTTTGAATGAAATTGTTTCAATTAAAAGTCGGATGTTTCTAATTTTTTCAGTGCAAGATGACATTTCTTCAGCAAACAGGGATTTTTTTTCTAACCCTTCTTACTAATTTTTACAAGTGGTGCCAATAATAGTGGAGAGCACTGTATAGAGTATATCCTTTTTATCTTAGGATGACATGCCTGTGACTTGCATATTACTTTAGGTAGTGTCCAGATTGGTGTATTCGTAATACTCTGAAATAATTGGTGTATTCTAAAAAACCATTGAGATAACCATGAACGAGAGTTTTTGTAGTGATCCACAGATTAATTTTAACAGTTTGAACTCTACACCAAAGTGTCCACTTTTATGAGAAAACAGGAGTGTTCAGACCAAAACCAGATAGCTTGCACAAGACAAATATTACAGATGACAGTTTGATGTTTTATTTGTGTGTCCACTGTGTAGGAGAGCAGGCTGGCTGTGTGGCTGCAGAAGGGCAGCACACTGGAGAATAAGGGGCTCTGGTTTATATGGCTGCAGACATCAACAGGGCCTCCAGGAGGACTCAACATGAAAAACTGTTGGAGTTCATCATGAAGGGCCATTGAGCAAATGATCACTTGCTGGTAACTTAGTTTAGATAACTAAGTAAAACTTTGTTATTGTAATCTGCAGCAAAGAGCTATTTTGACTTTAGAACACCAAACTCTTGAGTAGTATAAGCCAGGCGGCTTCTGTTAAACTGTCAATCAAAATGATTTATGGCCTTAAGTCCTGCTCCTTTTTGATTGATGACCTTAAGCCCACCCCCTTTTCTCTGATTGGTGGATTTGAAAGATGCACCCTGCCCCTCCACCTGATTGGTGGATTTGAATGATGCGCCCCCCACCCCTCGGCGGTGGATTGGAAGGTTGGCCCCGTCCCGACTCCCGCCCACCCACCTGTTTGCCCGAGGAAAGTGTCAAGGGCATTTTGATGGATGTCTGCCCCCCTCCTTAATCCCACCCCCACCCACCTGTTTGCCCGAGGAAAATGTCAGGAGCCATTTAAAGGGTGTCGGTCCCACCCCCCAACCACCTGCTTGGCACCCAGTCAGGCAGCACCTGTTTTGTGGGGTGGCCCCCCCACTCCCTGGCCCCATCTCCCGAGGACAAGTCCAGGCATGTTGCTGCTGGACCCTCGACAAGTCCAGGCATGTTCCTATCCATACCCTGCCAGCCACACCTGTTGGTGGCCCCCCACTTGGCCCCATCTCCCAAGGACATGTTCAGACACGTTCCAGCTGGACCAAGCAACGTGTCCGGGGCATGAAAGCCTCTGCCTTGGCCCTCCAGTCAGGCAGCACCTGTTGGTTGGCCCCTCCATTTCCTGGCCCACTTCTGAAAGGGGTGTATAAAAAAACGGTTCATCTTCAGTTCTAAAGACTCTGTGAAGAAAAAAATGGAATCTATGACCTATGCCCCAGTGAAGCGTCAGTTCCACAGGGTCTATTTGAAGGATCGTTTGAAAAGGGTTAAAAGATGTTTGGTTCCCGAGTTTCTTGAAGCTGCAGCGGCGGTCGAGGATCGGACTAAGTTGTGCGAAACAAGGGTAGAATGAGGCGATAACAATAAGGACAACTGTCCTCCGCCTTTAGTATTCAAGGACTGAATTCTGCAAGCTGAAGTGATGGTCGAGTAACGGACTAAGTGGTCTGAAACATAGTTCGAATCGAGTGATGACAAAATGGAAAACCCACCTTTATTTTACGCCACGCCCCTTCCCTTTTACCATAAATACTCGGCCTGTTATTCACCGGAGCCAAATGGAGGATCGGACCATTTCAGAATTTGTTGAAGCTTTTAAAGCTCCACACATATCGGCAGCTACAGACTCTGAAATGACGGAGACCGGTGTAACATCCTCAGGGTTCCTGCCTGAGGCTCCAAAGACTGTGGCTTCAAGGCCTGAATCTTACCAGTTCTATAACTCGGTCCGGATGGATTGCATTCAGGACCACCAAGAATATGACCTGCGATATTTTACTATACGACCTGATTACACTCTCTGGTCAAGAGACCTTCAGACAGACAGTGGATTCCAGTCTCCTTGGTCGGCGAGGTCCTCACCCGTCTCCGCTAATGGTGATCAGCCGGATACCGCCGTCTCCGCTAATGGTGATCAGACGGAAACCTCTCACCTAGCTCCAGGGCAGCCGTAGGTGCACAAACAAGTTCCACAGGAACCGATGTCGATCGGACTTTCTGAGACAGATATGGATTGCCCTGATGGTGTACTGCCCGAAACCTGGAAAAAGGCCCTGCAGCTTGTTAAAGGACTAATGACGTCTCTGCTGGACATTATTGTCTACTACGATCAGAAAAAAGAATGTCAAGCCTGTGATATAAATAACCCCTTCCAGACAAGAGATACCTGCCTCTTTGAACCTGAAATCAGCTACCGTCAAGGTAGCCTTCAGAAGATTCTGAAGATTTTCCGTAAATATTGGCTGAAACGACTGGCGGTGAAAGTTCTGGGGTATTATAATATTCTACTACCGATTACCAAAATATACATAGTGGTTGAAAAGACTGTGGATGAATTTGAAAATACCAGCTCTATTTATGATACTGTAATGCAGTCATTTTATGAAATTGATGAATACTCCTAATGTGTAACCCACCGTGTGGCAAATGAGTTTTGTAAGCGTAATCTTAATCATGAGGGTTATACGAATGTGTGGACTAAATATGACCTGGAATTTGATGATATGATAGAACTGCTGGGTCTTTCTGAGCTGAAACCGCAATAGTCTGAACAATTCAGACTCCTAAATAAATGTTTTCAAGTTGTTAAGTGGTGTCAGTGTCTGTTTTATCACCGGATAATATATCTTGGAAAAAACATATTATAACTCCGAGAACGCGGGGCCCTTGGTGGGTAAAGAATCCTTGAAAAGAGCTCTCTTGCAAGCGGGTCACCATATTGGGGACCAAGAGGTGTCCGAGTGGTTATCGGGGCAATACACCTACATGATATATAAAAGGAATAAGGTGTATGTTTCCAATATAGATGGGCAATGGCAGATCGTTCTGGCAGATATGACAAACCTGGCCGAGTATAACCAAGGTTACAAGTATCTACTGACTTGTATAGATATTCTTTCTAAATATGCCTGGGTCAGGGTTCTGAAAAACAAAACGGGTAAAGAAGTAACAAGGGTTTTTCGAGAAATTTTGGAGGAAGGTAGAGTTCCCGGCAAACTTCAGACTGAGAGCGGTAAGGAGTTTCTCAATCAGGAATTTCAAAGCCTGCTTAATAAACACGGGATAAAACATTTTACCACCGCTAGTGAATTAAAGGCTTTGGTGGTGGAGAGATTCAGCCGAACTCTGAAGACCAAAATGTGCCGCTATTTCAGCTCCTGGAATACCCGCACTTATCTGCAGGGGATACAGGACTTGGTGAAATCTTATAATCTGAGCTATCACCGAGGCATAAAAATGGTCCCTGCCGAGGTGAATAATTTTAATTCTTGGGAAGTCTTTAAAAACTTATACAGCCTAACTAAACCCAAAAGAAGTCTAAAATATAAATTTTAAGTCTGAGATATGGTGAGAGTGTCGATATCCCGGAATCCTTTTACCAAGGGCTACGAACAAACATTTTCAGATGAGGTATTTACCGTTTCTGAACTAATCCCCAGGGATCTGCCTGTCTACATGCTCAAAGATTATGATGGCGAAGACATTATAGGTTCCTTTTACGACATGGAGTTATAAAAGATTCAAGGTACGGACCTCTTCAGGATTGAAAAGATTTTGGCAAAAAGAAATTCCATAGAAAAAATCATTTTTTGGTGAAATGGCTCGGATGGCCCGAAAAGTGTAACAGTTGGATCCCTGAAAGCTATGCGCAAGATGTTAAATACTGAGAAATAAAAAATAGTATTTCATTCACGGTATGTTCACAATGGAGAGAAAAAGCTTTTATGTTGTACTACCCAGCAATTCTTCCTAGGATGTTTTCCCTACTAACCGTTAAATTAGCCGCCCCAATCAAACTACAGGGCCCCTGGGAAGTTGGATTGGCTGAAATTCAGTATCCACACACCTGGAATACCCTAGACAAACTGGATAATGAATTTATCGTGGTGTCCCCATGAATAGCTAAATTTTATACTATTCCGGCGGGTTATTACTCTAGCGTCGAGAAAGTGACAACCAAGATGAATGAAGTGGTGGTGAAAGAACCAAAATCCATCGAGGCCGGTTCAGCAGTCACTACGATCCTGGAAAACACCATGAGATTCCGCTACAGAGCTCTGGAGGAAAGATTCTACATCGTAAACACTGTGAAGGATGAAACTTTGCATGTCAAGGGACAGTTGGGGAGGATTCTAGGAGCTCATTCGGACATAACCATGGGCCTGGTGAATGAAGCTCAGAGTGGGGTTTTATTCCTTGTACGTCTACAGCGACATTGTGCCTCACCAAAGAGTCGGAGACAGTTACGTCCCTCTCTTAAGATGCGTACATATTGAGGATGAGATGAATAAGATTACCACAATCACCTACGACAAGCCGCACTACTCTCCCGTCAGCAAGACTCAGTTTGATATTTTGACCATTGAAATAAAGACAGATCAGAACAAAGCGATTCCATTTCAGTTTGGCAAGGTCATAGTCAAGTTACATTTCAGGCCCTCTAAGAGGTGTATACACAACTAATACAGAGATGAGATCTTACCTGGACCCTAACCCTTACGTGCATTATTCTGAAGTCCACCGTCTGCGGACAACACTGCATTTTTTTCCTGCATCATAGAGTAAAAGGACACTCTTATAAAGAGGTCATGAACCTGTATTTTAATGAAGTCACCAAAAACGATTATATGGTTCAAAAATGTGTCAAAACCTTGTCTAAGAACACTTCTAGAGGTTTTCAGGATCACCCCTGTATGCAAAGTTCTATGACCTGTAATTATCTTAATAAATAATAGGCAAACTGTGTAATCAAATGTAATATTTTATTAAACAAAAATATAATTACATTTCAATAAGGAATCCATTCATTCTTTTTGCGAGATCTGGTTTTCTTGCCAACAGGTGTAACGGAAACAGATGCAGCAGCAGCGGCATCAGAGTCAGAGACCCCATCTGGGGCAGAAGGTTTGAAACTCTCTAGAAGTTCTCTCGTGTCGATGTTTGGCACGGCAGAGGCCGGAATGTTCAAACCGGCCAGGGCCTTAACAAATTCTTTCCACCCCCCTAGGTCTCCGATAGGACAATATGTTGTGACGGGCGGTTAAGTTCCGCATTAGATTGACCATATTTGTACTGGGTAATGATTCTCCACGAAATACAAACTCTCCCAAGCCATTCCAGTAGGTTGTATTAGGGTTATGAGACATTTTCTGTAAAATAATTTTGGTATATTTCTTTGATTTATCCGGCGCACTTTTCAAAATCTCGCCGTGCACCCGATCTTCGGGCGTACTAGGAGACTCTTTGATCTCCCCAAACGGCTCCTCCTTGCTCTCGGCAGGCATCAATAACGTCAGAGAACCGGTTTCTTTATCCGCTTTTTTCACAAAGGTAAGGTATCTTTGCAAGACGGTCATATAAAGTTTTACTTTTGCATCGACGCTCAAGTCATCACGTTCAAGTATGAGTTTCATTTGTTTATCCAGTTCACTTGCCGTTGCACCTAAAAGGTCATTGGAAGCCAGGGGTTTCTGTTCTCATTGAGCCATTTGTTGTTGAGGGACCAGGTACATCTTGCGCGTGTATTCCATATTTACAGTCTCAAACCTATTAAACTAGTAATGAAAGGAATGGCAGCGCTTAATAGTGCTCTGAGAAACCGTCCTTTCTGATTTAAAAGGGCTTTTTTCTTTTTAACAGTAAGTTTGTTATTGCTGAGTTTTTTAACAGCGCAACAATGCTTCTTCAGCAACTTGAACTGTCTGGAAGTCAGGGGGACATGGCCTTTTAAAGTATTAAGAGCTATTTTGGCCAGAGCGTAAATGAAATCGTCAGGAGCTTCGCTCAACACCGCTTTTCTTCGGCGACAGGCGACCCTATGCAGGGTCTTGAGCATAGAGAGAATTCTTTTTATTCTGCATGACATGCCGGCTCTTTCTCAAAAACTCGGAAAATCGTGCGTCTTTATCTTTTTACAACGTACGCTGCAGGCCAGTCAGGAGGAAACAATCCAGTACGTAAACGAAATTTGTCAGGCGTATGGGCTTTCAGATCCACCAACAGATAACCGTAAGGGGTCCGCGTAGTGTCCTCAAAGGCTTCCAAGAAAAATGTAACCCTCCCAGGGTACATTTGACGTGCTAAATTGGTGATTTGCAGCTGATCTCTCGGGTTTTTAAAGAGGGTGATGTAATTGGCATTTAGATTTATCGTTCTAATTTTCTTGCCTTGAAAAAATAAATTTTGGACCAAGTAATTTTGGACAAATTCCTGTGATGAGTATATTTTGTGAAGGCCCTCTCTATCTCTTGGCTATGGCTCGCCTGTTCCATCAAATCGTTGACGATCACCAAGTTAACTCGGTCAGGCGGCAGTAGTTCATTGTCACTTAAGGAGGCAGGTAACCCCTCCAAAAATTTGGTTTTGGGAAATTGAGCTAACAGTTCGTCATACAGAGGCTGCCAACAGCTATAAAACCAGAGCAGCGAGAAAGCACATGGTCCGTGTGGTCCAAAAGCTTTTTCACATAATGCGATTTACCTGAACAGGATGGTCCCAAGACTATTTTTGAGAATGGATGCTGAAGTCTAACATCAAAGCCCTCTTTAGTATCCATAGGGGAGAGATGTGAAATCAGGCAACAGAACCCTTTTGTTGTACACCACTCTGAATCTCTTTCTGAGTGGATGATTTTGCAACGTCAGGGTCTTTTTGTTCCTGTGAATCTGTGTGCCATGAACCGTTATTTCTTTCGTGAGAAAACTATGCACTAGATCCATTAACGAGTATAGATTTACCGCTTGAACTGTTCCGTGATTGAGAGTAATGCCCTTTACCTTCATACAGGCCTTTGAACATTTTGTATGTGTACGTTTTTGGACCCTCAGAAACAAATTCTTCTATGAAGTCATCAGGATCTAGTTTGCTGGTGAGTTTGCCTAAATAGTCACCGAACGGCGGCGTGTACTGTCCGGGCGAGGCTGTGAAGATAACAGAATCTGTATCATGATACAGAATCCTCGGCCCTAAATGATCCAGCAATTCGTACAATTCTAGGCGGGCATAGGCCGTTGTGAAAGCAGCGATCACCACATTGATGGGTCTGGGTAGAATGTATCTGTCATCCGCATACTGTGATGATGCAGGTTCTGGCTCCACACTCCCTTTGCTGTTCGGAAGCCCTTGAACCCAACACCGTCGGTAATGTCACCGATGAGCTAGACAGTGAGACAATAACACCTGAGCAAGGGGATGGTAAAAAGTGCAAAAGTGTTTTTATTTAAAAGTCAATCAGAAACATGTAAAGTGCAGTGATTCCAAATCTTCAATAAATAAATAATCCATAAAAGAAATGTGGAGGTTAAAACCAATAAATAGAAAAAACAATCCTTAAAACCAGAGGTTAAAATGTTTCTTAGGAAGCAGTCTTTAAAAACAAATGACAAACCCAGTGCTTCTTTCCTGTTAGCGATAGCGTCTCACCTGCTTCTCCCATACGGGCCCTGCAACAGGCGAGACGCTCTCAATGCAGCTGACCTTCTGCCTACTCCTGCTACTGTCAGTCGCCTTTCTGATCCTTGGCTCTGGTTGGCTCCCCCGACAGTGACTTGGGAATCCCACTGCGACCAAGGCTCTCACACAGGGAACACCACGTCCCAAGTCCCGACTCCCGCTACCTTCTGCGGAGAGTACTGCACCTTCCCGGTCACTCCTGCCCTTCAAAACAAACTCTGCGGGAGCGACCACAACTTCTTCCAGGTGTTGGCCAAACACCCAGGCTGCCTTCAGCTGCCTGCGAGCGTTCACTCGCTCGCTCGCTTCCTGCTGCACCGATTTGCTCGCTCTCTCTCTCTCTCTCTCTCTCTCTCTCTCTCTCTCTCTCTCTCCTTACTGCTTCCTGCTGCCAGCCTCCGTTTCCTTCTCTTTCTCTTTACTTTCCTCCCCTCTATCCGACTTGCGCTTCTTTTTTATAATGCGAGGGACCATAGCAGCTGTAGCATATTAGCCATGGGAACAATCATGGATGTGGGCAGTCCCTCACCTGTGCACTCGATGAGAAACGCCCATACCGCAGATCACCCCATGGCTTGCTATGGCACAACGCCCCCTCGCTAAGCCGCCTCGAGTGCGGAGATTATTTATTTAAAAACTGGCCCTTACTGAGAGCGCTGTGGACCCGCTATACCACACATACCTCCACTGCACTTGAGTGATTTTGTCACTGACAAAGCCAAAATAGGAGACCCGATACACATCTGAGAATAGGTAATCGAAGAATTCTTGGGTGTGTTTAACAAACATCGTGGTCAGCTGGTTAGTTTTCTAACCTAATTTCCCCCAAAAAGAATTCAGAAATAACTTGGAAATTTGTCTCTTAGCGGGGTTGGAGGCTATGTTTTCACTCTCCAATAACACTCCTTCTTTTACGAAATAGCCGTCAACATAGCACTGGTAGGACGCCTCGTCCCGGGCCCACGATGGCCAGCCAGAGGCCTCCTGTTTGTCTTTCAGATGGATTTTGATGTAATTGGAAAATAAATCTGCGGTACTCTGTTCGTAATGCCGTATCTCATGAATTTTTTAAACTCTGTACCCGTTATCTAAGGCCTTGAGTATTTCAACGCTGCACCAGGTTTCTGTTAAAGACCTTTCCCGATCATTGTGACAGCAAAGTCCGGTGGATGTTTGGGTTTCTGCACACGTATGGCACATAGTGAACATCAATTTATCGCAAATTCTTAAAGGGAGGACCGGAAAATACAAATTGCGAGGGGCTAGTATGGTGATTTTATTGAGCCCAAAGTATTTCTTAAGATCACCAAACTCCTCAAAAACAAAGGTCGGATGGCCGGTCAGGTAGGTTTTCGTTTTGTTGACATAAGGGTACCGACTTGTAAAATCATAATAATGCATTTGCTCGTTGCCTTGAACCTTATGATATAATTTGATAGCATTGGTGCGCCCTACATACAGGGCATCACGGGGATTGATAGGTTCAGGAAACTCAAAGTGCCTTAAGAAATCCTGAAGCTCCGAGTCCTCTTTTTTCATGCGTTCCCAATGATGTTCCCAAATCACTTTAACCGTCAGATTAAATTTTTCACACAGTTTCTTCAGTTTGTTGTCAAACGTTTTAAACAATTCGGCATAAGACATACCCGTGAGAGGATGTTTGGCTTGCGCATCGTAGCACTCTGGACAACCGTGATTAAAGCAGCCAGCAAACTCAAAGGCCGTTGGGAAACCCTGAACTTTGGCGAAACCATCTAGATAAAATGACCCCATCTTTACTTCACCGTGATTCAGGGCATGTTGAATGTTTATTTTTTCCTTCTCGGAAAGAAACATCAGCCATTGAATAGAAGCATTAGAATAAGCTTTGTGAGTGCTTTTGTAATGATCACTTGAGATTATTCCAGTTGCATTATCAGGCATGCAATTTTGTCTGTACATGGACAGGCAGAGAGAAGCTAGGGTCATACACTGAAAAGCATCAATATTACTGATCCTGAGCACTTCTTCTCTAAATTTCATGCATGCCGTTCTCAAAATAACCACATTGTTTCGACAATAGTATGCCATTTCTTGCCTAAAGTTGAAGGTACTGCTTTTAATCGAGTCGTACCAAGACAAAAAGTCCTCTCTTTCCTGGCTCATCATGTGATGAATACCGTAATATTTAGGATTGGGGTATGGTCCGATGTAATTTTTATTTTCAATGGTATTAAAGAAATGGGGAAAGTACCCTTTTTGAGCCTGGAATCCCAGGGCTTTGGGCATACTGCTCAGTTTCATAGGTAAGAAGTTCAACGAATCGATAAATCTCAAGTTATAATCTTCTTCTATAAAGCACATTATCTTACAGCCCTGAGATGTAACAAATGGAGTTTGCCCGTTCTCAACAAGATATTTCATTAAGAAATAGCCGTCATACCCCTTAGAATTGTGAGCTATGAACGTGTAATCTTGGTATTTCGGGCATCGATATCTGTGGAAGAACTTTGCTATCCAGTCCTCACCAGCCCAACTTCACGATTGACCGTTCCAATGCATGCAGTGGATGTAATTGGGGATGTGGGTTCTGTCATCTTGACAGCACTCAAAATCATAGAACACGTACTTTTCATGGATCAGTCTTTGCGGTAAGCTTTGAATAAAACACTGATGATTTCCATCCGATTCTTTCACGATCACTACAAACGTGACAGTGTTTGGGTCGACACTTGTGAGGTTTTGACTTAGCATTCACAATGTATCTCTTGTTGCAGAGAGTGCAGACTTTATGGGCGTCGCAGATGCTTTCAGACCGACGCGTCTTTTCATTATATTTATGCGTTTTGTGGAGTTCGAAGCAAAACCTTGATCGACAGAAATGACGGCAATCGGGACATCGAAAAGCCTCCCCGTCAACCCATCAAAAGTCTGCAGATCAGGGGTGCCCACACTTTTTTGGCTTGCGAGCTACTTTTAAAATGACCAGGTCGAAATGATCTACCTACATTAAAAATGATGTGTATATATATATATTTAT
>JANRMT010062798.1:16957886-16977342 GCA_026402145.1 Polypterus bichir lapradei
GAAACAGGTGTGGCAGTAATCAGGCCTGGGGGTGGCTACGGAAATTGAACTCAGGTGTGATACACCACAGTTAGGTTATTTTTTAACAAGGGGTCAATTACTTTTTCACACAGGGCCATGTAGGTTTGGATATTTTTTCTCCCTAAATAATAAAAAACATCATTTAAAAACTGCATTTTGTGTTTACTTGTGTTATATTTGACTAATGGTTAAATGTGTTTGATGATCAGAAACATTTTGTGTGACAAACATGCAAAAGAATAAGAAATCAGGAAGGGGGCAAATAGTTTTTCACACCACTGTATGTACACCAGTGAGCTCCTTTCCTCCTGTCAGATGTATTTGTCAAATGACACAGTACTAAGAAAATTTGAAAAGTCATCCTTGAAGTCAGAAAACTCCAGCACGTGTAACAAAATTACCCCAGTCTCTTTTGTCTGTGAGAAAAGGGTCCTGATGTTAATTGTTTTGAAGGTTGTAAGATGGTGGACCTCTTCTTGGTAATTTTGTCTATGTGTAATTAAGTCACAACAGTGGTTTTGTCTGTCTGTTTTCTTAAAGGGCTACCAGCCTGCTTACCAGAGTTAAAACTTTCTCTGAAATGTTTGCACAATACCAAGGTTCCTCTACACCTCTGCAATCCCATGCACAGGCAAAGCTCTCAGACTTTCTAACGTGAGACATCGCATCTATTCTGTATGCACACGTTTGTGTACATTCACTGTTGCATAGACCTCACAGGAATTAGAATGGAGCAATGATAGGACAGGGCTCATTTAACACTTTATGGTGAATAGGTTGGTTCATATAGCACTTGCACACTGTATTTCATTATTACTATTATTTTTGGCATATAAGAGCAAAGCTCTTTAGAATCCACCCAGTACCAGCTTTCCTGTACTGTTTGCTACAGACTGTCCAACTGTGCTAAGACATCTGAAAATATTACAACAGAAATTGTTTCATTAATTCAGTGGTTCCCCACCTCTTTTATGCCCCAACCCCCTAGAAAATGTTTGTTTTGGTTTCCCGATCCCTAGAAAAGTAATATCATATTTGAAGATGAAGAAGTCAATTTTCAAATTTTTGAACCACAGATTGTACCACATATAGTACTGAGGATGAACAAATTGAACTCAAAAAAACAAGCTGTTGACTCTGTGCATAAAATTTAAATATAAATTCAGCAATTTAGCATTATAAATTTAAATAATCTTGTAAATGTGCCCTCTTGTGAATCTTAGACACTCGACTGATGAGCTATAATTTTGAATTCAGTATCAATATTTCAGTACTGGTACCAAAATGGTTCAGGAGCAAATAATGGATAACACCAAAACCCCCTGTCTTATGCCAGCCTCTTTGATCCACCTCATAATTGCTCGCCTCCCCGGTGTGTCTCAAAGCATTTTGGGGGTCCCACATAAAATCTTGCTTCTAAACAATATCCTCTGTGAAGTCCTCATTGCATCAAAGCAAGAGGGCCCATTTAGTTTTGATTGCAATGTTTTTCTTCAACTGCAATAGCAAGTTTTGAGGGAAAGGAGGAAGGGCTGAGGGGTCTGAGATACCGTTCTTTTTTCAATTTTGGGTTTTTTGGTACTGTTCCAGTATCGATATATCACATACTGTAACTCTGATTTGTATGGCAAAAAAGAACAGATATTATAGTGGCTTTTGTCACATGGTTGTGGATTATTTATTACTCCCGTATAGACCTCAGGACCTACACATGTTGTTAAAGGCTGCTAACGTTAGTTGACATACCAAGTGCTCTGAGTGTTGTTCCATTGAGGACATATTCGTAAATTTCACCAACATGCAGGATATCTGCTTTCTATTTAGTTATTGGCTGAACTGTGGAAATACACCATGCAAGCAACTTTGACATACAATGAGAGCAATCAGCTCAGATGAACTTCAATTGTTGATCAATTTTATCAGCCAATATTACTGATTTAGATATGGCTTTACTGCTATCTGCTATCATTGGAAGGACAAAAGCTTAGATAAATTCCTAAATGTAGGTGATACATTCAATTGCTATTTTTTTTTTAAATATCTAAATATTCATCTGCATTTTGATCCTGTATTTACTGCATTAAATAAGTTTTTATTTTATTTTTATTATAAGTAGTACTATTTTATATATTACTGTATTTAGAGCTGGGAATCAATTAAAAAAATAACTAATTCATCATATAATATATATGTAATTAATCGTGATTAATTGCATCTAACATTAAAAGATGTATAAAATTAATACATAAATCATGAAGCAAATACACACTGAATCACAAATTTAATGTACAATCAGCACAACGGAATTTAATAAAAACTAATGGCATAGTTTAAGATTAAATAATGACCTTAAACCTGATTTTTTAATAAAATACTACTTGAGCAGGTACAACCTGAACTTGAATGCCTTGCTAAAATGCAAGTTGAAAAGAACGTGACCAATGTATTAATTATCAAATAGGCATAGTATATGAGAAACAGATGTGTCAATTTAAGAAATGATCAAAAATGTCTGTTTACTTTGAATGCACTTCTGAAGGCTGATTTATTTGAAAGAACTAGCATCTCTTAAATGGGCATACATTAAAACTTGTGTTAAATCTCTGTAAGTAATGTCCTTAATTGTTCAACACCATCAATTGTACTCTGCACAATTGGTTTTCAACTGGTGCGTCATGGAAATAACGGGGTAGTCCCCTGGGTCCAGGCTTGAGTAAGACATGATCCTCAGGTGGTCAAAACCTGTATGAGGAGGATGGGACTACCTGGAGAAGCTGACATACATAAAAGCAGCTCTGCGATTGCTGTTTTGCAGACGCAGCACTTAGAGAGCATTTTAGCAGCCAGGAGACGGGTCGGTGGTCCTTCTGCCTGGGTACATGTTTGTTAGCGATTCTTGCAGAGCAGAGGGACAGTAGGCATATGAGTTGCGTTTGACCCCGGGGCTGCCTGTATAAGTGGGCAAAGGGAGGAAGTAGCTGGAAATTTCATCCAAAGTACTCTCCAAGGGCTGTGTTTGTCAACGGCAATCTCCAAGCTGCTTTTTTTGCTGCCCCATGTCCTGCCCCCTTCGGATAGTTTAGCATGTGTTTAGATTTAATGCTTTTGTGGTTGATAGAATTGTGGTGGTAGCATTGCATCAGGACTGCCGTAAACCCCCTTCCTTTCCCCTTTTCCGTTCACTCCCCTGCATTTATGTCAGTAACTTTAAATCAATAGAATGAACACCAGTGCTATGTATTGACATGCAGTGTATCGTTGTGAACCAGATAGTATGAAATATTAAACCTTTAAAATTTATTTCATAAAATTTTTAAAGGTAGTATATAAATATGGCACTGAATGTGCATTTAATTCTTTAGGTACACACTTAACATTTTGTATTATTGTTTTGTAATGTTAAAAACAAAAATACATGAAAATGCAGCGCTGACCAAAGCACTGTCTGAGGTGTTTGCCTTATTGATGGCCCTGGATGCAACAGTATTTTTTAATGCATTAAACAGGCCACATTAATCGGAAAAATTAACGTGTTAACTTTCCCAGGCCTAATATTATTATTAGTAATTGTATTTAATATTACTTTACTATTATAAGTGAGTAGGGAGCCATTCATGTTAAACATCATTAATAATAACCTGAATTAAACTAAATGCATATGGCTAAACGTCAGCTGTGTTGATAGCATTGATTGCTTGCTATGTGTTTGAATATCCGGGTTGTCTATTCAAGCTTGACAAATCCTCCATGACTCTAATCTTCCAAATACTTAGTTGTGTGGCAAGTTTTAAGTGCTTTTTCTTTTATGTTTGGTGAAATCTGACAATGGGGCATCTGTGACTGACAGTCAGTTTTAGCCAATGAAATCCACTAAATTAGCCTTTGGCGAGTGAAGAGACTTTGGTATTCACTCTCAGTTGAAAAAGGAAAAGCTGACTGATGGCTGAAATTACCAATGAAATCCACAGATTCTAATGCCAGCAGCAAGGGGTACTTGTATATGCACACAAATCAATGCTTGTCTCTAAACGCATGGTTTTAAACATACCGATGACTGTGTGCTTGCCTTTTCCATTACAGTATGTACAAAGACTGATGTGGTGAATATCAACATTAAAATTACAAAAGGTAGTTTTGTTTTCATTTTTATTTGCTTGTTTTTGCTTAGTTATAGTTTTCAGACATTTTTTCATCTTTATTTTAGTTTTAGTTAACAAAATGTTTATTTTTTCATTAACAATATGTTTTAGTTTTATTTATTGTGAAACACACTGGCAGGAAATTGAAATAATTCATCTGTGTGTCATGCTTATGAGGTTCAGGCAGTCATATTGTTCATGTGTTATCCAACATCTGATTTTTGTTTCTGTTGACATTTAGATCTGCTATTCAGTCAGCCTTTCATTCTCCAACCTGCCTAATCCAATTCTGCATCACAGGTGGTTGGAGTACATTAGGCAGAGGTAGGAAACAACACTGAACCAGGTACCAGTCTATCAAAGGACTCACGCACACACACACATACACACTCGAGTCAGTTTAGAGTCACCAATTACACTAAACCTGAGTGTCTCTGGGAATGTGGGAGAACGACTTACACAGAGTTACAGAAGATATGCAGACTCCACACAGATAATTACCAGGTCTGAAATTCAAATACAGAATGTTGGACTATGCTCTTTCTTATATTTAATTATTTTGGTAACGCTTTAGTTTAGGTACTACAAAAATGCATCTGTTGCTCATTTACTCTTATGTTATAAGAACATAACATAACAAAGGCTTATTTTGGTCTTCATAATGCTTCTAAAACATCAGTAGATAGGTTATTCATCTCTGCGCAGTGTGGCATAATAAGACCCTTTATAATGGTAACATTATTTGTTAATATGAGGGATTCACAGGTTTTATAATTAAGTATGCAATATCAAGAGATATTTATTGGGTAATGGGTATATATGACTAATGATCAAAAGAATGAGATAGCGGGTACAAGCTTTCTCCACAGGGTAGCCTTGTTTTCCTTTAGAGATAGGATGAGAAGTACAGATATCTGGGAGAGTCTTGGAGTAGAGCTGCTGACCCCCCACATTGAGAGGATCCAACTGAGGTGATTTGGACATCTAATATAGATGCCAATGGGATGCCTCCCTGTGGAAGTTTTATAGGCACGACCAGCTGGAAGGAGACCTTGGGGAAGACTAAGGGTTCCCTGGGAGGTTTATATTTCTCAAATGGCCCAAGAAAACCTTTGGATCCCATAGTTTGAGAATGCACGTGTGGCTAGGGAAAGGGTTGTATGGGCCTTGCTGCTAAGACTGTTGCCCTTGTGACTCGGTTTTGATATAAGAGGCAGAAAATGAAGGAATGAATGAATATCAAGAGAATTATGTTTCACTTAAGCCAACTCTGTCCATTCCAAAGTGAAGTTATTTTAGTAGGTTACATTGCATAGATGAATATGCACTTTACTGATGGTTTTTAAGTGTTATTCATACCAGAAGAAGCCTTTGTTAAGGTCTTGTTACTTAAGAATAAATGAGTAGTACAAGCATTTCTGCAGTACTCAAACTGAAGTGTTATCATTACTTTAATGCTGAATACTCTTTGACAGTCATCCTGACTTTATTATATATAATTTTCTTCCTGATGGGCAATTTCTGCTGTAAACATATTCAGTTCATTGTTTTATTATTCTCCTTTGGTGACAAGGTGAACTGTTCTTAGTGTCATAAGAGCTACCTGTGATTTATCTTTCTTTTACATTATTTCTGCCTTCTTAGCTTAGCATTGTATTGCATTTTTACTATGGTTGGTTTGAAGATCACCCTTTTAAAAGGCTTGCTGAGAAGCCTGTTACATAATTCAATTCAATTGTTTATTTTTGTATAACACTCTTCACTGAATCCTATACAAAATTAGTATATGATAAGACCTCAGATAAAATGGAAGTACACATTTTAAAAATTACAAAACACTGAGTCGTTTAAACACAAAGGAAAACAAAGTGGTTTGAAACTGATTAACATTAATGGAACCCAACAATATTTGTTCATTAGTTACATTTTGAACTATGGCCAGTTGATAAAGAAGGAGAGGAAAACAGAAACTTCATTCAGCAGTATTGGTGGAGGAATGAACTGAGTCCACAGTCAACTGTAACAGGGGAAGTCAAAGGCAAAGTCAGACACAGTCACAGTCATGGAGACCTCAACAAACTAACAGCCCACTCGATACTAGGCATTTTATAGTGGAGTCTGTGCTGGGCATCTAATCTGATAACCGTCTTTCCAACCGATGATTCCAAAGCTCTTAGTATCTCAGGTGACTTTTCCATAAGAAGGAAAAATGTTTGGTAAAAGGGCAGTGCCACCAAATACCACTGCTAAATACTGAGAAGATATACAGAATAGAGGAGGGTTAGTAATGATTAATAAATATTGTGTTACTTATATTTTTGAACAAATGACTGACAAACAGAGATGCATTATGCACATGTAATCAGCAGCTCTAACTAGGGTTTACCAGACTAACTTAATGAGTCTTTAGCCTGGATTTAAAAGCTGAGACTGAAGGGGCAACTCTTATATAAGCTGATTGCTCATTCCACAGGTTTGGGGCTCTGCAACTAAAAGCTCGATCCCCCCACTGTTATTTTATTAATCCTTGAAACCTTCAGTATGCCAGCATCTTGAGATCTTAATGTGTGCTTTGATGTCTAAGTAATGATAAGTTTCAGACCGGTAAACATGACCTTGGCTGTTAAGGCTTTATATGTTAAAAGGTAGATTTTGAAATGAGCTCAAACCTTAACTGGAAGCCAGTGCAAGGATTTAACGATAGTGGTTATGTGTTCCTACTTTCTAGTTCTTGTAATGATACTTGCAGTAGCATTTTGAATTAAATGAAAGCTGCATAAAGAACGATTTGAGCAGCTTGTGGATAATGTATTGCTATAGTCAACCCTTCTAGAAATAAATGCATGAATTAATTTCTCAGTATTCTGCATATTTAGAATATGACTTCAATTTCCAACATTTTTAAGATGGGAAAAACATGCATTAGATAGTTTTGTAATTTTGTCTTTAAAAATATGCTAGTGCCAGAGTTAACACTTACTATAAACTGTGTGCTGATATAGTAAAACTAATGGTGATTTCAAATTAGTTAAAAAGTGGCAGAATGTTGTTACAGTCCACATCACCCTCCCACAATAAATAGCATTTCTGTTTTTTTGTGTATTCAGAGACAAGTAGTTTTCTCCTATTCACTCCTTTAACTCACTGGCACAATTAATTAAGGGTATCATTGGAGAAACTACACTTGGTTTAAAAGAAAGGTGTAGTTGGAAGCATGTAAAGTGAACATTGATTAATTTATTGAAGACTGATTGAAAGTACTAAAAAAGGTTGATGAGAACATGAAGTTCAATAAAATGCAGTAAAGCCCATGTTTTAATTAATCATTTTATACATTTTGTTACCATGTAAATTTTCTTGAGGATGTCAAAATTGGACGCTGCGACTTACATTCAAATACTAACTGGAGATTTTCTTTACAGGTATGAATTTTGATGTGATAAATGGAAACCTTATTTTCATGGCACTTTTACAACTTTGCAAGTCTCAGCAAGGTGAGTGATAAAGACCATAGTCTGTTCTACTATGAACCCTTGAACATGAGTTAAAAATTGCTTTATAGGGATGTTTACTTGATATTCATGCACTTGTCTTTATTGCCTGTATTTTAAAAGAAATGTAAATGCTTTCGCTGCTCTAGAGTTGATCTGTTACATTTACATCTGATATACATTATTGTATATACTGTAACAGGATGTTTAACACTTCTGGCAATGGGTTTTATGGAGACGTTTAAGTACTAGATGAAGATGAGGTTAGGTAGGTGCCTGACACTGGTTTCATTTAAGAAGCTTTTGCCTTAGCGATACGAAAATCAGTACATGGTCAGTTATGGGCAAGTTAAATGCTGAAGAGGGTAATGTCCCACTTAAGATATATACCTGTAAACTCAGATATAGACTCTCATATGTTACTGAAGTAAGAAAAATGGAGATAGGACAGTTCCCTGAGGTACCCAAGTATTACTCACCACTATTCAGTTGATCAGTACTAAACCATTCAGAACCAGGATTATTGGTTCAGTTTGTTATTTTGAGTGATTCACCTGGCCTGCTTGTGCACCAGTTACAGAATATTTGTATATGTAAAACGTTTGCTATAGCTCAGACCTTGTAGAGCACCTGGGGATGGTGTTCACTATTATTTTGTCTTGGTAGGATCCTAAGCTGACCCTGTTTTCCTTATTAGACTGTTCACTATGTAGACCATAACAGAACTCCCCCAATCCCACATTCTTACCACACTGTCAGGGTTGACTTCTACTGTAGTTCAATATCTCCCCCTTTTTTATATCTGTAACCCCAGGCAACAGAACAGGAGATAAAGTTACACATTTATTCAAGCATTGCGGATAACGTGCCTTAAAGAGTAGAGTATAATGAGTGTTAGTAAAATATTACAACTTGATAATGGGCTACCAGGTGGCTCTCTGTCTTACGTTGTTTATTGGTCTCTGGTCCACTGAGTTGTGGCACGACCCTTGATCCAGCATGCTATCTGCATGGATGAAACAGAGAGACTAAGAAACGGCCTCACCTTAGGATGGAAGCTTGCACTTTTTAGGACCAGTAGGAGTGTAGCATGCACCAATGAACTAGCTCAGGAACCACAAACCCCAGTTCAGCTGCTTTGTTCTTGCATGCAAGCATCCTGTCCAGTTTCAAACAAACAGGAAAGAAAGGATACACTGGTAATTAGGTTATAAACTGCCTTCTAAAACCTGCCTTCTAGTCCAGGCTTTCTTCTTGGGTGATAGGCTCACATAATTTAAAGTGTACCTGTCTTTGATATTTGAAGCTCCTACAAACTAAATCCTCTCTTCTGACATTACAGATATAATAATGAAGTGCCAGATTCACATTCAACAAGCTGCTCGTAAGCTATGCTAGAAACAGGGTTAGGTAAGATTAGAAATTCTTTAATCCCCAGATGGAAATTTAAATTCATACTACAGTAAAACAAAACAAACGTAAAATGCACAGATTTCAAATTGAAGCATAATATAAGACAATAGATTAAAAACATATACTATAATACATGCGCTGAAAAATATCTAATAAATTGACGTTTGCACTGTTTTTCTATGGCCTCTGGCTAGAGTGAAGGAAGGAACATCGAAAGTCTCTAGAGTAGCTTCTTATTACACTATGGAGGTATGAACCTGTGGCTAAAAGTACTTCAAGAAAATGCCCCAAGGAAAGGATGGGCGGAATTGTTCATTATAGCTTTCAATTTTCCCACCATCCTCTTTTCAACAACAACCTCCAGAGTGTTGAGAGTCAATCCTGTGATTGAGCTGGCTTTCCTGTTATGTTTGTTCAGGCAGTGTCCGTCTTTTGAACTGAGCTTGCGATACCAGGAGACCATAGAATAGAACACTCTGGCTACAATGGACTGATAATACTTTTCCTGCAGTTTACTGCATACATCAAAAGATCTGAGTCTCCTGAGGAAGTACAGTCTACTTTGAACCTTCTTATACAGCGACATTGTATTGACAGACCATTCTAGTTTGTCCTTCTTATGGAGCCCTGGGTCCTTGTAGCTCTGCACCACTTCCACATCCCATAATTAGTGACTGGTCTCAGAGGTTCCTCAACATCCCGGAAGTCCACCACCAACTCTTTTGTCTTGCTGATGTTTATCTGCACGTGGTTCTCCCTGTGCCATAAGACATATTCCTCTTGTACTCCATAGTGTCTCTTTAATCAGTACAAACTATGATGGAGGAGTTGTCTGAGAACTTCTGTAGATGGCAAGAGCTGGTATTATACTGGAAGTCCATTTTGTACAGGGTAAACAGAAAGGGAGGCAGTATTACACACCGCCATTTCTGACACACAGTCCTTAAGCTTCACAAACTATCATCTGTTGGTCAGATAGTTCATAATCCAGGACACTGTGGAGGCATCAAGAATAATAACCATTAGCTTGTTCCAAAGTCTGTGAGGCAGTATAGTATTGTGATGCTGGATAGACCAAAGAACATGAATCTGACTATGGAGCATACAAATCAGAGCATCCTCCACACCTACTGCATATGCTGTATGCCTGGTAGACAAACTGAAGAGTATCAAGATGGTTATTTCTAAGCAAAATGCTTGAGTGATTGCTCATACTGTACATTCTAGGAGCGTCATCACAGATTTTACATGATCGCTCACAAAAAGATCCAACTTTCAAATAGCAGGTCATCTGTTAAGAAGGCAGCATTTAAAGGACTCGTCAAAGATGCATAGGTAGATGTGATTGCTTTTAAACCACTAAATGAGGTTCAAGATACTGATTAATGAAAAATTAGATACTAAAACTGTAAAAGACATTTTCAGATATGATTACATTTACTAAACAACAAGATAACTTCAAGGAATTTGTTTCACTTTGGAACATTTCTGGCACATTGCAGGCCTCAAGTGCTGACAGCAAAGTGGAATTAGTCTAATGAACAATGTAACACAAAATCTAGAAATTGTTTAGATGCTAAACATTTGGAAAACCTGTGATTTTTAGGGGTAGTTTTGAAAACACATATTAAAAAAACAATATGCAGTATGAAATTTGTAGACAATTACAAACTGTTCCTATTGCAAAATGTGCTTCTCGCATAGATCTCTGAATGGTATACATTTATCTTCTGCATATAAATCTGTAAGTCAGAAAACATGCTTAAGCCAGAAGTTAAATGGCACAAGTCAGGCTATTTCCATATATTTATTCCAAAATTTTTATATATCTTGTCATCTTTGGAATGCACTGCCTCCTGAGATTAGAAACATTAATTCATTCTCTCTGTTTAAGTCTTCAGTTAAAACTCATCTTTTTAAACTTGCCTTCTCTATGTAACACTGTACTGTATTGTGTGTTGGGTGTTGTGTAAGTGTACGGTGTCCTTGAGTGTTTGAAAGGCGCCTATAAATAAAATGTATTATTATTTATTATTATGTATCAGGTTCAGAGTTGCAAAAATGAAACTATAACACTGTATAAAAGTATTCTTTTTAAATACACAATAGATCGTACATCACTTCAAAGTCTGTCTTCTTGGACCTCGTCACTTATTCCTTTCAGCATCCCATCTCAGGATTAACCTAGAACCAACTTTGAATGAGACTTAACAGAATCTGGAGCCAGAGATCTTATCAAACGATGAGTGAATTTAATAGACTTGAAATTTACATCTCTTTGCTAAAGAACTCAAAGAGGTATAAAATGTAGAAAAATTTGATGCTTCATATAGTATAATCATCCATCCTGACAAAGCGGAATATTCCATATAGCCTGCAGTGCATTGCCAGTTAACACAGTGGCCAATATTGCTGCTCTATTCCAGCGCTTTATTCTGGTGGTATGCTCAAAGGTACATTAAAAGCACTCAGGGTCATCTGTCATTGTTTGAAGCATCTTTCTAACAAGTGTAGGTATCCTATCTTCAGGAGGGGAGGAAGAGGGACATGTTGATCATAATATTGCTGCTGTTGTTAATCCATTTTTGTGCAACCCTCACTTCTGGTACCACTTATCATTTGTGAGGTTCAGAGTTGCACAAATAAAACTTAGCCACTCTACACCCTTTATTCTTGACATTGCAGGAACAGTCTTTCAAAATTATTTTTTTTTTTATAAAGGATTCAAGTCTGTTTCACTTATAAAGGTTTTTATAACCATGAGATATGAGACTTGTGCAAAGCTGATCCCACATTTGTTAAAATGCTGTCTGTGTTAAAATGTGATTTCTCTGTATCTGAACCTGCTATATAAAGTGAAAATACAGCCCGATTCATCACAATATATAAACATATCTTTTATCTGCTAAACAGAAAACCAAAAAAAAAAAGATAATTCAACCAATGCCATGTACTCTGGACTTGAAAGTTCTTTTCTATTCCTGAAAAGCTAGAAGAACAGGTTTTGAGGTATTCAGAGTTCTCAGTGTTTTTCACAGTATTGTATAAGCAGCGCAGTGGCACAGCTCGTCACAGCTCCTCACAGACCAGGTTTGAATCCCGACTTTATTTCTGCAGAGTTTACATATTCTCCTTGTATGTCTATAGTACCTTATCATACCATACCATTTTCTAAGCCTGCTTAATCCTGAACACGCTCACACGGTAGTCTCTAGTGTTTCTCTCAAAGGTGTATGATTGACTAGTTGATTGATAAGTCCAAATTGGCCCAGAATGAGTAACTGTACCCCACAATAGTCTGACACCCAATGCTGCTTTGTTTTCTTTAGATATTCCCCTACCGTGTCCGTAGACAGTGGTCACCTGGTGAAACCATGGTCCTATTAGGAGTTTGTATGTTTCTGATTCAAAATGAGCATACAGGATGTTAAGCTTATGTGGCAAGGAGGCTTCAGTGGTTGTCGCACAGGGTTAGTTACCTGACAATTGTGTGAATACCTACCTTAATGCACTGTGATTCTGATTTGTTAGTGATATATATTTATATGTACGTGTTGCAGTTTTTCATGGAAATGTTGACGCCATGTTTGGGCTTCTTGCAGGCTGCTGCCAAATTGAAATGCTGTATGGCAGACTTTGAGAAAGGAAAGGACTCTTATGTTCATCCATTGTTTCCAGTATTTAGTCCTATTCTTTACTTCTTATTAGCACATTTCTGAGGTAGCGGTTACTGATGAAGAATATTCTTCTGTGTTAGTTGGTGACCTCTCAGTGGCAGCTGCTTTAAACGTATCCCTACCAGTGGAATTAGATAGGCCTGCAGCTTTGATTCAGCATCATCTTATCACAATGTCTTTGTTTTTATTATTGATTTGATTTGTTTCAGCAGTTGTCTGTATGTAGGAAGCAGAAACAAAGTGGCATTATCACCTAAACACAATTTGATGAACAAGAAAGTAAACTGTTAGATTATTTAATAAATGATTTATAAAATAATCAACAAGAAGAAAACCTAGACATGAAATAAGGGAACAAATAAACACAGCGAAAAAGGAACGAAATTGAAGGAAGTAAGTGAATAATGCATAATACACAAACAAAATTCAATACAAAACCAAAACCTAAACTAAAATCCTTGACACATTAGCAAGAACAAAACCAGAGGAAAGACTGAAACTGTGCTTAACCACAAAAGAAAAGCTGTGCAGAAGTGATTCAAGTTGAAGCTCATTACCATAGGCCAGTGCTCTGCCTTTCGTTGGATTGATTAGAAGCCATTCAGCTGACTGTACAACAATTTCATAAATTATTGACAGTTATCTTAAGGGCAATAATTAATTAAAGACTTTAACTAGCTAAACAATACATAATTAAGTAAAAAAAAAATAGAAGGAAAAACTAACCAAGCAAAACATGACAAACTTAGGACACCACAAAATGTTATCCCAAGCTCTATTAGGAGTATGCTACTAAAATAATGCATTTTCCACCTTGATTTAAATACTGATTGATAGGATCTATTAACATTATTATAGTAATTCTATATTATTTTTATATTATTCTAGATTTTGGGTGCCTTACAGACAATTTTAAGGTTAACAAACATTTGGAAAGATAAAATCAATCCATCAATTAGGGTTAACCACTTATGCATGAGGTGTGCTGCTGGCAGGACACTGCCATATTTCAAAGTTGTGTGCATACATAGCAATGAACTCACAAGTCAATTAAAAGCAATACAGTGGAACCTCGGTTCACGACCATAATTCATTCCAAAACTCTGGTCGTAAACCGAGTTTGTCGTGAACCGAAGCAATTTCTCCCCATAGGATTGTATGTAAATACAATTAATCCGTTCCAGACCGTACGAACTGTATGTAAATATGTAAATATATGTAAATATTAAGCACAAATATAGTTAATTACACCATAGAATGCACAGTGTAATAGTAAACTAATGTAAAAACATTGAATAACACTGACACAAAACACCCAGGCTCCCTGCTCAGCTACACGTGCAGGCTCGCTCGCACTCTCTCTCTCTCTGTAGCACACACACATTCCCCTCCCCCCCTCCCATGTCAGCAGCACACACACACCCCCCGTCAGCAGCACGCCCTCGCTCCCGCTCTCTCTCTCTCTCTGAACAGAGGGGAACACTTGAACAAATCCGAACTTTAATTTAAAAACCAACCACAAGCAACCAAAAAAGTAACAAGATCATCACGCTATTTTAGCCTTACAGCCCGATCGCTGTAAACACTTTTTTTAAAATGAGTTTTAAGCACATCGGAAAAAAAGGAACATTAGAACAAATCCGAAATTTATTTAAAAACCAACCACAAGCAACCAAAAAAGTAACAAGATCACGCTATTTTAGCCTTACAGCCCGATCGCTGTAAACACTTTTTTTAAAATGAGTTTTAAGCACAGCGGAAAAAAGGAACATTTGAAAAAAGAGAAAAGTAACATTGCAACTAATCACGCTATGAACAACTCCATCTGTAAACACTTTAATGAGTTTTAAGCACAGGGAAAAAAGCAAACATTTGAAAAAAGAGAAAAGTAACATTGCAACAATTCATGCTACGAACTGAAAAATTAACTTTAGAAAAATACGTAATACAAAAACCACCAAGAAAACTAACCTTGCATGAGTCGAGTTCTGGCATGAAGTGAGGAGGAACAGTCTGGCTCCACAATGGAGGGATGTTTTCCTTCAGGTGTTTTCTCTCTTGTGATTTCTTGGGTTTCTGGTGTTTTTAGCTGTTTAGCTGGTGGGAGTGAAAACCTCATGCAGCCATTCCAAAAACAAATTTCTTGTGACCCAACCCTTCGTATTTGCCCTCCACATCACTGGCAGTCTGGCTTTGCTTACATTGTGCTGCTTGAAAGCACGAGGATTCTCAAATTAGTAAATGAGTAAACTGGTAAACAGTTTTTCCACCTCTTCCAGCACTTGAGGCCTATGCCTGGTTAACGCTGTAACTCCTTTTGCAGCATCAGCTGCTTTAATAGATTCTTTCTGCTTTAGAATAGTCGATATCGTAGGTTTTGACTTCTTGTACTCGGCAGCAAGATCAGTAACACGAACGCCACGCTCATACTTTTCAATAATTTCTTTTTTTACTTCGATTTCAATTTTCTTCAAAACTTTCTTCTCACCACTCTTCACTTGCTTAGAAGCCATAGTTAACTGCAAAAGCACGCATGTCTGACTGGGAACAATGAACAGGGAGTGGCTCTGCTTAAATGAACCAGCCAGGCAGACACGCTCTCTCTCAGCTGTACCCCCCCTCCCCCTCAGCAGAAGGCAGGCAGTACATGTACGTGAACCATCCCCCAACCCCCGGCACAGGTAGGCAAACACTTGCAGCAATCTCCTCCTCCCCAGCAGGCACGTGGCGCTCTCTCTCTCTCTAGCAGGCAGGCAGTCTGACCGAGAGCAATGCAACAAGTGCGGAAATCATCGGCGCGCACAAACTGAAAGGGAAACTGGCTTGTTCATACACCGATTGTGTGGTCGTGAACTGAGGCAAAAGTTTGGCGAACTTTTTGGTCGTGAACCGAGTTGTATGTGCACCGAGACGTTCGTGAACCGAGGTTCCACTGTAATGGTATTTGTACTAACCCAAGTGTGTATTTTTTCACATAAATCATAAGTTTTCCTGTTCTCTGCAGTCTTTCATTATTAAACTATGTGATTTGCACACTGAGGTGAAAAGTGTGTTACAGTGGAGTTAACCTATGAAAACATAATTTCTCTTATCAAAAAAGCTTGCATGTTTTTTCTCCAAAAACTTAAAAAGTTAAACCTGTGCCAGTCAGTACTGATTCCATTTTATGAAGCAATCATTGAAAGTATCCTCACTTTCTCCATACATGTCCGGAATGTCAGTGCGTATGTTCACTCAAAACATGTTATTCAGACAGCAGATAGGATTGTAGGCCTCACATTGCGCTCTGTTGAGGACTTGTATGCATCGTGGGTCAGGAAATGTTATCTGTGTCGTATAGAGTCCTAGGTGACTCTGTTTTCCACTTTATACTGTTTATTTTGTAGACTTTATCAAAATGTTTCAAATCCCATACCACTCTAGTGTATTTCAGCACTTCCTCCCACATGCCTTCTGCATCTATAAACTTAGGCAGTTAGATAAAGTAAAAAAACAAGAAAGAGATAAAAGCATTATTTTTAACTATGTTTTATAGGTAATAAGTTTTAATATAACTAGTGCCATATAAACAAATAGAATGTGGTTTTGCACACTGTCACAGGCGGCTGGGTGCCATACCTAGCCGGGACACCTGGAAGGACCGGGAGAGGGATTATACCTCCCCCGGGCCACGAGAGTACAGCCGTCCTGTTTGCTACGGGGGTCATGGGAACCGAGCTGGGAAGCTCAATCCTATAGGGGCCCGTGGCCATCGCCAGGGGGCGTTTACTGGATCCTAGAGCCCTGGAAGCCAGCACTTCTGCCACACCAGGAAGTGCTGGTGGAAGGAATTCCAGGGTCACCCGGAGTGCTTCCGGGTGCTCATGTGGCACTTCTGCCACACCAGGAAGTGCTGGCGGAAGTTCATCAAGGGGCACCTGGAGTATATCCAGGGAAGCATAAATGGGGCCGCTTTGGAGAGTGGAGAGAAGGTGGCCCAAAGAGGACCATTTTGAGGCCCGGAGAGAAGGGTGGTTGGTGCTGGAGCACTGTGTGTGGTGCAGGACTTTTTAAGGATTTGTAAATAGTTCAATAAATGTGTGTGGCATTCAACATCTGGTGTCTGTCTGTCTGTGCTCGGGCTGTCTTATCACAACACCAAAACCATACAACATGAAAATACTGGATGTGTAGTTTCAGGTGGTGCAATAACTTACAGTTGCATTCAAATCTTCCTGTTCAATTCATCATCAGCACAGGCCCAGGCAGTGTGCTTGTCTCAATATGGCTCCTGAGACAGAATTGTCTTCCCTTCAAGGAGGAATGGCAAGTGAGAGAGGTGGTCTTCTCTTCCAGATTGTGAGAGACAGGGGGGAGGTGAAGCTTTGTCTTATACTGGTCCAACTGGTATACCTCTGGATCAATGGGTGCACTCGATTCCATTGGTTCATCCAATCCTGTTTCAGCCAAAATCCATTTCAAATGACCAATAGAATAAGTCTACTTGTCCCTTCCTGGCTATTCACTAATGAAAGATCTGACGCACACCCCTCCTTCCCAGTTCGTCTATTTTACAGTGTGAGGATGTGACATCCACTAATGCAATAGCTCATGCAAGCTCAACTCCCAAGTGTATAATTTTCTGTAGTTCCATGGAAACAGGAAAGAAAGGAAACAGATAAACCACAAACCTGTTCCAGATGTTGCTTTTAACATCAGCGATATTCCTGGAGTGGAAAACTGGTTTGTCCAGCTTCCTGAGTTTTTAACATTACAAATAAAGACATACAAAATATTTATCAACTTACAGTATATGCTAGATAGCAATCCTTTGACACTCCACTACAAAGCTCACTCTGGGAAGCATCTTTTTCAGTTTTTACTGTCATAGAAACTTTATCAGCTGTTAAAAGCAAGGACCATCTAGCACATACATAGTTTCTTCTCTGCTGAGGTCACTCTAGTTAAACAGTGTGTGACTACTTGCTATATATATAATGGTGTTATATATTGTGCTATTTATTCCATCTACTTTATTATGTTTATGGATGTAACACCAAGAGAAATTCCTTGCAACTACATAGCCAGGCAATAAAGATCAAGTTTTAGAGCCTGTGCTGTTTTAGTGGGCTCTAGAGCTAAAAGAAAGAGCTCTAAAAGGGCTCTGCCCTGGTGTCCCTGGAGCCAAAGAATTAAGAAAAACTCAACACAACAAAAACAGAAAAGCAAGGCAACAGTTAGTTAAGAGGTAGAGTTTTGGAGCAAAATATCAAGGATTATGGAGAAGCAGGCCTTTTCAGCTAGTTATTAATTTATGCTGTGATGGACGGCTGGGTCCCATGCCCGGCCAGGACGCCCCTGCTGCATATGTTCTGGGGGAGCAAACATGGACAGCTCAATACCTCCCCCGGGACGCTTGGTGGCAGCCTCCTGGACCGATGATGATTTCCCAGCCTGCCGCCTGGCTCTATGGGAGATGGAGTCTTCCACTGCCTGGTTGGGAGCTGGGATAGCCGCTAGGGGGTGCTGCATGGTCTCAACAGCCCGGATGGACGAATCTTCAGCCCCACCCGGAAGTACAATTAGGACCAGGTGGTCAAGCACCTGGAATGCTTCTGGGTGGGCTATAAAAGGGGCCAGCCACTACCACTCACCAGCCAGAGTCGGGAGGAGGAGGACTAAGCTTGGTGAGGAGGAGTGGTAAACAAAGAGAGTGTTTTGGTGGTGTAATTGTGCTTTTGGGACTGTGTTGGGCTGTGTGGCACGGGGAAGACATGTCCCACGGCTGAAGAACTAATAAAGCCTATGTTAATTTTGTATGTGCCTCTGTGTCAGTCTGTGCCGGGTCGGGCGCTATATAGTGCTTCATTACAATGCATTTAATAATTATGAATTTATGTCTGTTATTTTAATTGCTTATTTCACCAGCCTTATACTGCAGTTGTCACATCTCTCAGCCGATGATGGAATAAGGGTGTGGATTTTTTATCTGACTCTAAATCTTCTTATTACTCTTAGTTAAGAATTAATTATAAGTTACTATAATGTTTGAGTTAGCATTGACTTGCTATCTTTTACAAAGCTTTAGGTTGCATACCCTTAGAAAGAAATATGACTATGGTTAATAGTTACCTTTTATATGTAACCTCAGCTGTTAAACCACCGTTTAACTAGCATGTTGTATATCATGAAACCTCAGGGGGGTTATGTGGCTTTCTTAGAATGTGCTACATGAATAATAGTTCACATGCAACCTCAGAGGCTAAGCGCTTCTCTTTGGTGTGTGTTTCAAAGTAAAAAACTTGCAAGCAGCTAAACTTGACATGTGTTACATTTAATTCAAAGCCTAAATGTTAAATGAACACTCATCATTTATAAATATTCAGACTGTGAATCTCAGAGGCTGAGATTCCAGCGTGCACCAACAGGGAAGAAAGATTATACTATTTCAACATTAATACTAATGAAAGCAAACCAAACCAAAATTGTACACAACAACAAAATAATATACAGTAATCCCTGCTCGATCGCGGGGGTTGCGTTCCAGACCCCCCCGCGATAGGTGAAAATCCGCGAAGTAGAAACCATATGTTTGTATGGTTATTTTTATATATTTTAAGCCCTTATAAACTCTCCCACACTGTTAAATAAATATTCCCCACAGAGTTATACAGCATAATCCCTTTGTATTCTCTTAGATATTAGGTAAGATTCATTGAAATTATGTATATAAACA
>JANRMT010062798.1:16992342-17054621 GCA_026402145.1 Polypterus bichir lapradei
GAAGAAAACTATATTCCAACAGAGTGAGTATAGAAGAGTGGGTTTCCATGATGCTTGTTGTGCTGCATATATGGGAAAATGGCAGATAATTTACTAGTTACTACAGTTTTCTGATGAATTCTGTGGCTGGTGATGTTTTCATCCATTTAAAGATTTTTCCTCTGATATCCACTTCCCTAGTATAGGCAAATGTTTATGTCATTTGTGTTTTTGTTCATTTTAGTGTGGTCAGAGATACTTTTGTAAACAGTGTAAAAAACTATTATGGATGGGGCTCATTTTCATTTAATGCAGTTTTTATATAAAAAGCATAGTAGTGTGATATGAGCCTCAGTCTCACTTAAGCTTCAGTCTCACTAAGCTGTGCTTTCTTTCTAGTTTGATTGCTTGCTGCTTGATTTGATGCAGTCATGCAAATTTGATTTATAGTTTATTTTATAATTGCATGTCAATGGTATATCATTATCTTGTTTTTTCTGTAAAGCACATTTTTATTGTGAGAGGTGGTAGGGAGGGAGAAGGGCTTGGAGCTTATGTGCCAATTGTTTTTACTTTATTTCCTAAATGTTTTTCTTCAAATCAGCTAAACATTTTAACAGTTTTTACTCACAGCTCTAATTGAAGCAGCTTTTCTGTGTAAGGGATTTGTAACCAAATTATATATTTCATACAACTTTTGGCTAATTACTCTCATGTCTTATGATCACCTGTAACGTGCAAGTGAAACACAAAAAAAGCACAAATATCTAAAAAAAAAAAAAACACAGTCAATTTATATGTTTGCTGTACTTGTGCTTCTGTGAACTGGCATACTATCAGATCAAGTCAGGTACTTGTACTGCACGTTGCAGCATACACAACATGGCAAAACAGCTCAGGATCTTGTTTGACAACCCCCCAGGCAGACACACAACCCAGTCCCACACTGTGGAAATGACTATCTATCTGCTGCAGCCAGGTGTTACATGGGCATCCTGGTTGAGCCGCTTGGGTTCTCAACAATGAGCATCCTGTGAGCTGGATCACCCTTGGGCAATCGTGCCACATGGCTATAGTGCTGTAACTTCACAATGCAGGTAATGAGCCACTGCTTGTTTGACACAAAGTCAAATCAGTGGTACCCAAGGATTCTCCAAAGAGAAACCGTACTCTAGAAGTCCAGTGTTTGTCTCTCAACCATGCCTCACAACCATATAGAAAAACAGGAAGCACCAGGAATCTAAAGACTTGGACCTTCGTCAATTTGTAAAGTTATCGGGAGTGCCACACACACTTTTCAAGCGACCTCATGACCCCTCATCCTCTTCCAACCCGTCTTCTGATTTCATAGGAAGAGTAATGAATGTCGCTGCTAGGTCAACACTCTCTCCGCAGACAGACACACCGCTGATGGCTGTGCCAAAGAGGTCATTAAAGGCCTGGATATTGGTTTTTATCAGGATACTCGCAAGCCCATTCACTAAGATTTCTCACTCAGTCTCTTGAGGGCCCCAATCAGAGCCTTCATTGACTCTGCGAAGATCACAGCATCGTCAGCAAAGTAAAGATCAGTGAATCTTTCTTCACCAACAGATGTGCCACAGCCACTGGACCCCATGACCTTGCCCAACACCCAGTCCATGCAAGCACTGAACTGTAGGAGCAAGAACACACCCCGACGAACCCCAGAATCAACTGGAAAAATTGCAGAGGTTCTGCCTCCATTCTGCACAGCACTCACAGTACCAGTATACAGTCCAGCCATGGCATTAGGCAGCTTTGAGGGGATCCCATGAATCTCAGGATGTTCCACAGGGCAGTTCAATCAACTGAGTTGAACGCTTTATGAAAATTGACAATGGCTGCAAAGAAACTGCCGATATTCGTGTTTGCACTCCATGAAAACCTTCAGTGCCAGGATGCGGTTGATGGAAGACTTCTTATGTGTAAAACCAGACTGCTCCGATTGCCGGTAGGTGAGCAAGTGATTACGGATCTTATTGAGGATGACCCTAGCAAGGACCTTACCTGGCACCGAGTGTAGTGTTACAGTATCCCCCTGCAGTTGCCGCAATCCAGGCAATCACCCTTCCCTTTTCATATAGGGACTACAAGTTCCATTTTCCAGTCAGTCGAGATAACACATATCTCTCAAATGGAAGCAAAGATTGCTTGCAATGCAAAGAGGACCATCTTACCATCACCCTGGAGAAGATCACCCCAGATATAACAGATCCTTGCAGCCCTCTCTACCCTTAGGTGGTTTACCACCTGTGCAATCTCAGTGAGATTGGGTGGTTCACAGCTAATTGGAGGATCAGCCTCAAGAACCATTGACCCAAAGATGTCCAATGTCCTAGCCGGAGGATCAGCTTTAAACAGTTGCTCAAAGTAGCCAGCCCAGCCGGTCACAATTGCAACATCATCCGTTAGGACCATTCCTTCACCCACCTTGACTGTGTCTCTTCAAGGAACAGATTCAGATGTGCATAATGCTTCAGTTTCTCTGTAAGCAGGACGTTGGTCACTAGACCACAGATGGTGTGTCACTTGCTAACAGATTCCTCTAACAAATGCCTCCTTATCTTCTCTCAGAGCCCTCACAGCTGTCCTTCTCAGTTTCCAGTACAGACCGGAGTGGCCATCAAGCTGTGCATGGTGACTCCTCTGGATGATATCCAGGGAGCCCTGCGAGATGAAACACCTCCTTCTGGGAACACCAGTAACACCAGTACAACCCTCAGCAACCTTCAGGGTCTTGTCATGTAAGGTCTCCCACATCACAGTCGCACCCAAGTCTGCAAGTTCCTCACACAAACTGTGTGCAAACTCATTAGAAACGGCCTGATCTTGGAGTCAGGCCAGGTCCAGCCTCATTCTTCTAGTAGGTGGTAGCCTACTGGACCTAAGTTGGATCTTCAGAATAGCAACAACAAGTCTGTGGTCAGAATTCACAACCTGGCACTTCTGTTGACCCTGTAGTTTTGTAGGAGCCTCCAGCATCTGCCCATGAGGATATGCTCGATCTCCTTCACCGCACCGCCAATATTGAAGTGCCAAGTCCAAGAATGCAGCTCAGGGTGTGGGAACCAGGATCCAGTGTTCCACAGCCTCTGATCTTTTGTAAAGTCAAGGAACATGAAGCCACTTTCACCGCGGTCGCTAGATCCTTGGTGGCTGACACAATCCTTATAGTCAGCCATTTCAGTGCCAGTGGTTGCATTGAAGTCGATCAGAGAAGAGTCACCACATATGCTGAGTGAAGTTGCGAATAAAATGTGCCCCTCCCCGAGACATCACTCACCGCAGTCAGAGCACACACTGAGACAACAAACAAGACACTCAGAAAGTGCCTTAAACTGAGTCTCATTGAAAGGAGCTACATCGGACACCATCGGAAGGAGCTGATCTGCCACAGCAACAGCTACTCCCTGAGTATGACAGCCATCAGAGCAACCAGACCAATAAAAGCTGTACCCACCTACAGAGATCTGGACAGTCCCAGGTCTGCGCACATCGAAGAGTGCTGCCACTGAAATGTGGAGTTTACAAAGCTACTCCGACAGCAGAGGAAGATGATCATCACGCCAGAGAGACCAGATGTTCTACACTGTAAAAAGGAACAGACTCGACACACGTAAAAAGGTTAGGGGCAGCCACTTGTATAATATTCCTGGCAGCAAATGGTTTTTGAAAGTAGCACAGAGCTGTTGACAATACTGAGTCCAAAACAGAACTGACGAGGGTTGGAAAAGATGGTGGCTTTAAGGGATCAGACTGGAAGTGATGTAGGGGAACTGGAAGTGATGTCAGCCTTTGCCCCGGAAGTGACGTTCTTCTGGGTGCCGGAACTGGAAGTGACCTTCTTCTGGGTGCCGGACCCGGCATCGTCAGCACTGAATCAGACAGATTTTCCCACGGCTGGTCTGTAGAGATAACAGGTGAAGGTTTAGTGCACCCCACCATCCCATGGACTGGTGTGGAATTACCTTTGCTTGGTCCATACAATGTCCCCCTACTCGCACGTGTGCGACAACATGTCTACCTGTATGGGCCGCCTCAAATTAGGACCCGAATGCTGCTGTGTAGCGGGTGATGCCACAGCAAGACACCAGTTCTGATTTCCAACAGGTCTGAGCCAATTGACTCTCTGACGGTTTTGACTCTTCTGGGGATGAGGCCCCCTAGTGCTTTCCCCCATCCTCTTCATAATGCAAGGAGCCTACCTATGGGTGGCTGCAGCAGAGTTACTCCCACGGAGAGCAGAAAGGAGTCCTGTCTGCTGTTTCAGAGCTTTGTGTTTCAGAAGTTTTTACAGTGGTTGGAGTGCCAATCCTGTCACCAACCCCCAAGATTTCCCTGAAAGTTGGAAGACTGCTTGCAGTACCGGATGCAGTCTAATATCATACTCAGGACAAGGATGCATACTATCAAGATTTATTTTTTTCCTTGTATCCAACATTACTGGGAAATGCTCTGGCTATCCACAATGCCATTTCTTATATGCAGACTTAAAACATGAATCAATGTTCCTTTAGTTGTACAGGGCAATAAATGTGAGAACAAATGTCAAGTACAGTATATTTCATTATGGGATGCTGTTTTTGTAAGCTGCAACATATTAAAAATACAGTAATCCCTCCTCGATCGCGGGGGTTGCGTTCCAGACCCCCCCGCGATAGGTGAAAATCCGCGAAGTAGAAACCATATGTTTGTATGGTTATTTTTATATATTTTAAGCCCTTATAAACTCTCCCGCACTGTTTATAAATATTCCCCGCAGCGTTATACAGCATAATCCCTTTGTATTCTCTTAGATATTAGGTAAGATTAATTGAAATTATGTATATAAACACACACTGTTTATATACAGTAAAACCTAAATATTATTTTAAAGATATTGAGTGTCTCCGATATCACATATGTTACAGCCATTACGATAGACAGGTCACCAGCAATAAATATGTACATTGCAAGAAAAATAGTATACAGTAAATGTGTGTACAGTGACACTAAACGTACATACATGTACTAAGCACTGTAAGAAGAAAATTAATTATGGTTACTCACCAACAATGACACGATGACTTGTCCGATAACAATGAGTTTAATTTTACTGCACAACAAAGGAGAGCGTTACAGCCCTTGTAAAGGAGCCACTTCAGGCGATTGTGTAGCATTGCCATTGTTCTTCTTCTGGCAGTCTTCAATCCAAATCCCTAAAGCAGATTCCATCCAGACTACTGCCTTATTACATCCACTTACAACTCGTTTTGCACCCTGGTTAAAAGGACACTGCGGCCGTAGATCTTATATTCCTTTCCTACTTTTTATATAAAAAGAATCGTAGCCTTCAACAAATCCAAAACGTTTACCTTTTCGGCAATCGTTAACATCTTCTTGCGCTTGGGCACGGCACCTGAAGCAGTAGCAGATTGTTTTGGAGCCATAATGAAGGGCTTGACTATGCACAAAGATAAACACTAAAGAGCACAACTCTTTACACAGCGAAGCACGTTGATGCTGAATGAGCGAGATGAGACTTCCTGGTTAATGCTGCATAGCTCCTGCGTGCTCTGATTGGTTAGCTTCTCAGCCATCCGCCAATAGCGTCCCTTGTATGAAATCAACTGGGCAAACCAACTGAGGAAGCATATACAGGAAGTAAAAAGACACATTGTCCGCAGAACCCGCGAAGCAGCGAAAAATCCGCGTTATATATTTAGTTATGCTTTCATATAAAATCCGCGATAGAGTGAAGCCGCGAAAGTCGAAGCGCGATATAGCGAGGGATTACTGTATTCATTATTAACAAATTAACATGTCATGTGGGGAATCCAATGCAAGTACATTCACTACACTATATGACAAGTCATTAGCATGCTTTTGTTAGTAGCACACACCTTTAAAATATCAGTACAGTGTTACCATCTTTATCCTTATTATTGTACCTATCAAATGAGAAAATGGATAAATGATTTCACAGTTGAGTTGAGTACTCTTTTTACTTTTTATCAATTGCAGTATTTGTGTGAAATATATATATTTTTTCATTTCAGGAACATTTACAGTGGAAACTTCATCTCCCACTGTTGTCGGCCATTTGAATGGTGATGTTATTCTTCCATGTGCTCTTTCTCCGAAGAGCAGTGCAGTTGGATTAGAGATCAGGTGGGTTAGGAAAGGATTACCAGAACCAGTCCATTTGTATATTAATGGAAATAATAACTTTCAGCTACAAAACAAAGACTATCAAGGAAGGACACAACTTTTTAGCGAGGAACTGAAGAATGGAAATGTGTCTCTACTTTTGAAGAACATCAGACTTTCTGATGCAGCTAACTATACATGCTCTGTTCTCAGAACAAAGTGGTTTGGAGAGAGCTCACTAGAACTGAAAGTTTTAGGTGAGTTTTTACTTTTGTTTTGTTTACTTTATTATTTTCTAAATGCATACCTCCACAAAACTAAAAATGTCATTTGTCTTTCTAGCTACTGGTCGCACACCCAGAATCACTTTCGATGGTCGTCAGGGTAATGGGATTGGATTGTCCTGCATGTCAAGTGGCTGGCACCCTAAACCCCAGGTCCTGTGGCTTTCCAATGTTGGGACAGATCTCACCTCTCGTTCAGAAACCAAATTTGAAAAAGACAAAGACAGACTGTACAGTATGCGAAGCAACTTTAAAATTGAGGCAAATGACCATGACGGAGTAACTTGTCGAATTAGAGGCCTGCAGGATACAGAATTAACTGAAGCCAGAGTTCAGATCAGTGGTGAGTATATTAGCACAGGAGAATCCTAGATTGTAATGAGGGAAACAGTGGAGCTCTCTATTCCTTTAAAAGGCTGCTTATGTACAAGGTTATAGTTTGGGGTACTGATGTAGTGGTTGGGCAGTTGTGTTGTATGTGCCTACATTTCATGTCCCTGTTGTGTTTTTCCATTGAAATATGCAACTATGAGTAAGAGGAAGACAGTGTGAGACTTTTCTGAGTCTTTTTCAAATCTACAAGAGCAGGGAACCTACAGTATATTCTAATCAGTGTTGGCAGGGAAAAGGTCTTAATCCCAAATTCCTTTGTAAATAGAATGCAAAGGCTCTCAGGGCTTCAGAAAGTATACAAGATGTTTATTTAACAAAGACACCTCTGGAGCACACCAAGTAAGATGTGCCTTCTTGATCTGTAATCACAGATGTGCTAACAATTCTTTATCGGATTAAGCTTTTATAGATATGAATACACAAGAGCATCTTTAGCATACAGCCGAGAGTATGCAAATTATAGGTAAGTACATTTACATAAAAAGGTAAACGACAATCTGTGGTGGGCTGGCGCCCTGCCCGGGGTTTGTTTCCTGCCTTGCACCCTGTGTTAGCTGGGATTGGTTCCAGCAGACCCCGGTGACCCTGTAGTTAGGATATACTGTAGCGGGCTGGATAATGGATGGATGGATGGTAAATGACAATAGATTAAACATGACTAAGGGAATATATTCTTTTTGCTGAGACTCAAGGTCAGAGTTGCTCCAGTGTCTACAAAATTTAAAGGATATGTTTAGCATTTTTCAAATAAAAAATTATTTCTTCACAAATATATATGCATTTGCCATGCAAAATTGTGTTCTAAAGTTTAACACTTTTTGTGAATTAAAAAAAAAATATTTTTATAATGGTGGGCATGGGACACAAAGGAAAAGTTTAAAAACTTAACAAACATATCCAGTTTTTCTTGTGGTAAGGATACATTTTGTACTTACTTGTGCATATTCTCATGTAAATACTGAATAAAACAAAACAAAACCCACCACATTGTATGAAACATTTACTGTGATTGGGTCTGTCAGGAGGAACAGGAAAGACATCCCAGGATTGCATGGGAGTAAAAGGTTGTGGCACAGTAAAACTATCACGCATGGCTGGTGTTCTTTTATAATGGCTGAATCTCATAATATTGTTTTTTTTTCAAAAGTAACATGCATAAACTCTTTTACAGAGTGTGTGTAACTGCAAGAAGCAGAACAATACTCAACAACTGTCTTGGCTTAAAAAAATGGATGTATTTGGAAAGTTTTTAAGCTTTTCCTCCATGTCCCTTAGACTACAATGTGAAGTGCCAGTGTAGGCAACATATTTTTTTAAATTTATAGGAAGTAATTAACTTTAGAACACAAGTTCACATGGTAAATGTATATATAGCATGTTTGTGGATGTGTTGAGTCACAGGATAAAAGACCAATACACCCTGGTGCATGCATTTTGCTGATGACATTATGTTGTGTAACACCAGAAAAGAGGAAGTGAAAAGGTAGCTGGAAGAATGGAGAAGGGCTTTGGAAGACAGATGGTTGAACATAAATAAGAAGAAGACAGAATATATGAAATTTAATGTTGATCAGGATTCAGAAGTTAGTCTGCAGGGAGAGCTATTGAAAAGAGTGGATACATTTAAATATCCAGGATCAGTGGTAGACTAAGAGAGAGAATTAGATGCAGAAGTAATCCACAGAGTGAAGAGTGGATAGAACAATTGGAAGAAGGTATCAGGAGTATTATGTCATTGAAGAATGAAGGCAAAGGCCAAAGGTAATATTTTAAAGACAATGGTAAGACCAGAAGTGATGTATGGAGCTGTGACATGGTCAGTAAAGGGAGCGCAGAAATAGAAGTTAGATGTGGCAGAAATGAGAACGTTGACAGAACAAAACAATAAAAAATGAGAAATAAGACAGTCAGAGGTATTACAAAAGTGAGAGAGATATCTAAGAAGTACAGGAAAGCAGGTTGAAGTGGTATGGACATGTGATGAGTAGACACAATGAATAATATGTGGACAATAGAGGGATGGGAATGGAAATACAAGGAAAGAAAAAGTGAGAGAAGCCAAAGTGGAGGTGGATGGATAAAGTAGAAGAAGATCTGACAGAAAATAACTTGACTGGCAAGGAGGTACAGGGCTGAGCTGTAAGGTTGATCAAGCATACCGACCCCACTTAGAAGTGGGAAAAGATGAAAAGGAAGAAGTAGTGAAGAAATAACTTTGACTCAAAAATACAGAGCTTATCCTTTAAAGCAGAGAGAGAGTATAAAGCGCCTTTGTTATTTTGGTAACCTTATGACTTCCGTTTAAGGACTAGTTGAACAAACTGCATCTCTTAAAACAGTACTTATCTTATTTAACACAGTTGGAAAAAAACTTTGTGAGCATAAGAGTCAAAGATGCTAAAGGGTTATAAAAAGATTTTGTTGCAAGAATGTTTATAGCTCGATCTGAAAACAATAAGGAAATTTTGCTTAATAGGTTACTGCTCCTTACAATATACAAGTTGTTTAAATTTGCAGGTGATAGTAAATTAGGTAACCCTAAAATTAGCTAAATTAAGCCATGCATTTGGAAAAAAAATTCAAGTGAATATGTTGTCAATGAATTATAATGTAAACAATTTAAAGTTATACATACAATGCATCCAGAAAGTATTCACAGCGCATCACTTTTTCCACATTTTGTTATGTTACAGCCTTATTCCAAAATGGATTAAATTCATTTTTTTTCTCAGAATTCTACACACAACACCCCATAATGACAACATGAAAAAAGTTTACTTGAGGTTTTTGCAAATTTATTAAAAATAAAAAAAAACTGAGAAATCACATGTACATAAGTATTCACCGCCTTTGCTCAATACTTTGTCAATGCACCTTTGGCAGCAATTACAGCCTCAAGTCTTTTTGAATATGATGCCACAAGCTTGGCACACCTATCCTTGGCCAGTTTCGCCCATTCCTCTTTGCAGCACCTCTCAAGCTCCATCAGGTTGGATGGGAAGCGTCGGTGCACAGCTATTTTAAGATCTCTCCAGAGATGTTCAATCGGATTCAAGTCTGGGCTCTGGCTGGGCCACTTAAGGACATTCACAGAGTTGTCCTGAAGCCACTCCTTTGATATCTTGGCTGTGTGGTTAGGGTCCTTGTCCTGCTGAAAGATGAACTGTTGCCCCAGTCTGAGGTCAAGAGCGCTCTGGAGCAGGTTTTCATCCAGGATGTCTCTGTACATTGCTGCAGTCATCTTTCCCTTTATCCTGACTAGTCTCCCAGTTCCTGCCGCTGAAAAACATCCCCACAGCATGATGCTGCCACCACCATGCTTCACTGTAGGGATGGTATTGGCCTGGTAATGAGCGGTGCCTGGTTTCCTCCAAACGTGACGCCTTGCATTCACACCAAAGAGTTCAATCTTTGTCTCATCAGACCAGAGAATTTTGTTTCTCATGGTCTGAGAGTCCTTCAGGTGCCTTTTGGCAAACTCCAGGCGGGCTGCCATGTGCCTTTTACTAAGGAGTGGCTTCCGTCTGGCCACTCTACCATACAGGCCTGATTGGTGGAATGCTGCAGAGATGGTTGTCCTTCTGGAAGGTTTTCCTCTTTCCACAGAGGACCTCTGGAGCTCTGACAGAGTGACCATCGGGTTCTTGGTCACCTCCCTGACTAAGGCCCTTCTCCCCTGATCACTCAGTTTAGATGGCCGGCCAGCTCTAGGAAGAGTCCTGGTGGTTTCGAACTTCTTCCACTTATGGATGATGGAGGCCACTGTGCTCATTGGGACCTTCAAAGCAGCAGAAATTTTTCTGTAACCTTCCCCAGATTTGTGCCTCGAGACAATCCTGTCTTGGAGGTCTACAGACGATT
Source organism: Polypterus bichir lapradei (assembly GCA_026402145.1). NCBI lineage: Eukaryota > Metazoa > Chordata > Cladistia > Polypteriformes > Polypteridae > Polypterus > Polypterus bichir. The sequence continues at coordinate 17,003,010 of JANRMT010062798.1, forward strand.
CCTTTGACTTCATGCTTGGTTTGTGCTCTGACATGAACTGTCAACTGTGGGACCTTATATAGACAGGTGTGTGCCTTTCCAAATCATGTCCAATCAACTGAATTTACCACAGGTGGACTCCAATTAAGCTGCAGAAACATCTCAAGGATGATCAGGGTAAACAGGATGCACCTGAGCTCAATTTTGAGCTTCATGGCAAAGGCTGTGAATACTTATGTACAAGTGCTTTCTCAATTTTTTTATTTTTAATAAATTTGCAAAAACCTCAAGTAAACTTTTTCATGTTGTTATTATGAGGTGTTGTGTGTAGAATTCTGAGGAAAAAAATGAATTTAATCCATTTTGGAATAAGGCTGTAACATAACAAAATGTGGAAAAAGTGATGCGCTGTGAATGCACTGTATACTAAATAAAACATTACTTATTATGCAATAGAGAATATGGAACTATAAAGCACACCTTATAAAAAAGACTTCTGAGTTCAAATTGATTTCTGTCTGTTCACACGTAGACAGCGTAAAGTGACCAAGGCTGAAAGAATGCTGAATTACATAGTGGAGTGAAAATGAAAACAGAGTATTCTTCAGCTTTATAATATGTTTAGCTGACATTTGCATTATGACTTGGTAATACCTCAATGAGGCCCAAATGTTGTCACAGTCCCCAGTTTGTCACCACCTGTGTGACTCTCCTCTTGGGAATGGCATTTTTTCTTGGAGGCTGTTCTCACCTTCATTCTCTCTCCAACTCCAAACTTATTTTTTAAGTCATTATCACTGAAATGTTGCTCAGAAAATTGTTTATTGAAATTTCGGACAAGCTAAGTATTCCAACATAGCATGATGTCTACTGTAGATGAACTGTGGCCTTAATTTCATCTTTATGTAATGCTATAATGTTTAACTGAATTAAATTTGTCCCTGATTATGCTGATGTAGTATCTTACTCCTTACCATCCGCCTTTAAAAAAGACAAGTGGACTATTATAGAGTGTTGAAATAATTGATTAAATCTTTATTTTTCTGTCAATATAAAGCATATAAAGCAAATATTTAATGCATGAGCATCTTTATTTGGGTATCTTTGGCATAATATATTTTTTATTTTTTTAACACGTCTGAAGAGAAGGATAGCCTCTCAGAAGTTACAAGGTTTATTTAGGTGGTACTCTGATGTGGAAACTGTTGAGATACAATTTCTGCTTGAACTAAAAAGACTGAAATCAAACCAGCTGCCAGAAGAAGATAACATATTTCCTAGAGTAAGTAAAAATATTGTGTGCAATGATTTAAAAATCACTGCACAGAAGTGAAATTCTTTTATATTGGAAGCTAGCAAATGTTGCCCCATTATAAAAAGGCATTGACCAGTAATCTAACCATACAAATATAAATTAATGGAAACAAATATTACTTATGTCATGGGCCATTATATGTTTCTCAAATGAGGGCAAAGTAGGGCTGAGGTATTGGTTGATTATTTCATCCATCGATGATTGGCTGACCACATCATCCGTGTAAATAAACATCAATGATTGCCTTAAAACATTTACAGAAATTTCCTCAAAGTGCCATACTGCAACTGTTACTTTATTTATTCTTTCTTTTTAATCTTGCATGCCTCACAGGAAAGCTTTCAGGTAGTCTTATTTGCAGTAGGTGGCACGTGCTATGCATCATGACCCGTTATTTTTTTATTTTTCATGGAGTGGATGGAGGGGCAGAGTAGCTAAAGAATAATATAGCAACAGGGGATTGGACAAGTTATCACTTATGCAGACGACCAGTCTGAGAGGTCACGGTTCGTTTCTAGTTTTTGGCACAGCTCAGAGAGTAAAGGTGAAATTTTCTTTCTTGATGAGTCATTATGTTTTGTTTGTATGGGTATATAACATGGCTCAAACCATAAGCTGCAGTGCCGAGTTGGGCACCTGGGCCCGGGCTGCTTTTAACCTAATCTTAGCAATGATCCAGCAATTTGAGCAAAATTGAATTTGCTTCCTTTTTTAAAATGTATAGCGAAACTGTGGTGCTAAGTGATCAGTTAAATGTGTGCCATTGAGTCAGGAAGAATGGTATTTAATATATAATGTACAAAAACATTCACTGGCAAGGGGACCGCACTTCTCATCAAGCAGTAGGAGTGTTCTGTGATGGAGAAGAGGCCGTATAATCATTGTGTCAAAGCTCAAAGTTTAAATTGAAGGAGCACCAGTACATTTATGACGCTGTGCTGATGTGTTCCTCGCAGTCTATGTGTGGCCATGGTTTCTTGCTCTTTACATTTGTCTTTTAGGTAGCTCACTATCCTTAAATTGATCACTCACTCTGAAGCTAGTCATTTGCATTATGAAATGCCAGCTCATATTGTGAGTCACTGATCCTCAGGCTAAGGCAACTGTCAGTGACAATATGCCTTTTTTGCAGCATGTTGTTTGTACACATAAAAAGAAAAGGCAAAATATGTACCAACAAACCACAATAAAACAGAAAGAAGTATAATTTTTTTTCTATAAAACATTCTGTGCTTTCTACGGCACATGGGCAGGGCAGCTAATTATTTGAAATCTATAACCATCTCTCCATTCCCCGACCCCCCTGACCCCTGCACAGGCAATGGTATCATACAACAGCGATGTTTTGAAAAGACAATGTCCATCCATCCATTATCCAACCCGCTATATCGTAACTACAGGGTCATGGGGGTCTGCTGGAGCCAATCCCAGCCAACACATGGCGCGAGGCAGGAAACAAACCCCGATCAGGGCACCAGCCCACCACAGGGATGTTGGTTTCATCCAATTACAATTTAGTTTGCATTATCTTTTCTATTTTGTTAAATTACATTTATGTATTATAATGAAATTCATGAGACTTACCAGGAACCTCTATTGTGTTCATCTACTCTTGCCCTTGAAGATTAGCACACGTACACAGAGGTATACACACACATACACTTAGCGATCCTATTCAGACAAGTCTTGAGTGGTGCCAATTGGCAGTCACTCCATGTGATTCTCTATATAGCGATTCACTGTCACCAGCTCTAATAAACGTGTAGTCATCACAAAACACAGAAAAGCACAACTATTTTGGTTATGTGCTATTTACTGATTATGTCTTACTTTTACTGCAGTTGTTCTAATTATTGAAGAGGAACCTCAATAGCCTTGGTAAACCTTGTGATTATGACAGTAGCCATCAAACTCATATTTTGGTGCAGTTTTATTATACCAGTCACTCTAGTTAAAAGACAAATTATAGAAAATATAAAAGCAATGAAGTATTTATTAATGTATAACAATACCAAATAGAAGAAAATATATAGAAAATAAAATAGATAGCAAAGTCTTCATATAAACAGCCTTACAAATGCCTACTGAAAATCTGAAGCGTCAAGGGGTGGATGTTCAGGGCAGCTTTTGGTTTAGTAATCTGTGTTGCCCATATGTACGTTTTCAAATCAGATGACCTCATGTCTCTTGATCTCTGACATCACCCTTCTGTAGTTGTTTTTCTTCGTCTCCTTTTCTTCCTCGTTTAGTCTCTTGGACAAGCCAAATTTAAGTTAAAATGCACACATGGGGTTTTGAGACATGAGACATTTGATTGGCTATCTCATCCTGATGATGAATTACTCTGATCAAAGTGTTTGATCTTTTAAGTACTCCTCCCTTTCTCAAGATGCATAATTCTTAATCCTACAGCATCCATCCATTCACAGGTTATAAAAGAATCAAAACAGGTTCTATGGTAAGTCATTATTTCCAATTCCCAGGTTAATAAAGTAATTCAAAAAGAAACTGACCAGAATAAATGCATAAATTACTCTTGCAATACTAAAGGATGCTTACAATGCCTGTAATTGAAGTCCTGTAAATTTAGTTCATCCTGGTTCGTTAGAGCAAAACAATTAAAATTTAATATAAACAGTTTGCAGTTGAAAAACTGAAGATTCTCCACACCAGATTAGTGTACATCTTTAGTAAAATGAGAACTGTGCAATATAGCAACACACACGTTTTGTGTGCCATCGTCAAATACCTATGAGTAACCTATTGTTTAAACACACTGTTTGCCTCGCATGATTATTGAAATCACCATTTCAAGCACCAAATCTGCTGTTCCTGTAACAGCTGGTAAATAGATGAGTGCAATCGATATAGAATGTAGAAAAGCAGTTATACAGCACCGATACTTTAAGAGACAATATCTTATGTTTAGACGAAACAGATCCTGTTTACTAATATTCTGGAGTTTTATGGGAGAGCAGCTAAATGTTTGATAATGTGTCATGGTGCCCCTTTTCTTTGCCAAGATTTTGAACAAACTTGCCTCTTCAATTGTTGAAAAACATTACAAATACATATTTACAAATATACCTATGTATAAACATTCTCCAACCTGTTCAGTCCAATCAGGGTCGGAAGACACTGAAGCCTTTTATGACTGCAGGTGGGCACAAGGTAAGAAACAACCCCTGGACAGGTGTGATGGGCAGCTATGTCAATTACCCGGTCGGGACGCCAGCTGGATGGAAGGACCAGGGGAGAGCGTATCCGTAGGGCACTACCTTCCCTGGGACGCTAGAGGGCTGCCCTCCTGGGCAGCTGTGGCACCACAGATTCCAGCAGGGCACACTGGGACTTGGAGTTTGGTACAGCCCTGTTGGGTTCCGTGGGGGCTGCCAGGGGGAGCTATGGAGCCCTACAGTGAACTTCCATCACAAAAGGGAGTGATTCCAGGTAATAATATTTAAAAGGAACTGCCTCACTCTGTTTGATGAGCCAGAGTTGGGAGGAGTGGATGAAGCTTGCCGGAAGAGGAGTGGAGGCGGAAGACAGAAAATGAGAAGAAAACAACTATGAATTATACTTTAATGCTTGAACTGTGCTGTGCTCTGGGGAGTGAGGAAAAAGTGCTTCCCAGCTGTAAAGAAAAGTGTCTTGAGTGTTGCACTTGTGTCTCTGCCTGTCTGTGTTGGGTTAGGGCAGCTGTACGTGTCCCGGTGGTCCACACTGGGTTCCAGTCTACCAGGGCCAGTTTAGAGTTGTGAATTAGCCTAACCCTCACTTCTTATGGATTGTGAGAGGAAAAGCCAGAGGATTGAAGAGACACCAACATAAAAAATCTGAAACCCTGCAAAGTCCAAATAGACAGTGATGCTGGATGCATGAAGCAGTTGCACTAACCACTTCAACACGGTACCTCTCCTTGTACAAAAATAGATTAAAGGAATATGTTTACTGTTAGTCTTCATAGACTAGTTATATGGTCACTGAAGCTGAATTTATAAAACTTGATAAGTTAACGTGTATTGTTACAGTGGCAAATCAAAGTTCAATCTTTGTCTCTTGACATTCCCTGTTTATACGAAGGTTTGCATGTCTCTTATACCATAAAGCCCATCTATCAGCACAAAGCCTGCAATTTAATATTTCTACAAAATAAAATTTGAATTGTGACAAAAAAGTCTTTTTTAAATGCCTTTGTTTCATCTTCTGTTCATTCTCTTAATCTGAGTCCACTTCACTGGCATGGTGACTTTCATATCAATTTCATCTTAAAACAAAGTAGATTCACATTCTGTAGTACAGGCAGAGAAATTAATTGATAAAACAAACTAAAATTTAATTTATAGCAGACTGAATATGAAAGTGAGTATGTCCGACAAAGGACTTGGGCTGTCTAGGATGGATAGGCTATAACTTCCTGGCACCCAGAATTTGGATTAAGCTGATTGAGTAAACAGATGGATGGTGAATTTAATCTCTTATGTTTTTGACAAAAATATTACAATATTATTTACCTTTTCTTGCAGCTGATTTATTCCAAACCAGTTCACCCTGGAAGGCTGGTTTTGCTGTTACATTTCTATTCCTTATCCTTGCACTTGGACTCCTGGGTGCAGCTTTCTGGTATTGGATGAAGAACAGAGGTAGTTTTTTTTTTTTTGCTGTATCCCTAGTTTCTTTGAATTATGATCTCCCATTAACAATATATAACATTTAAACACATTTAAAGCTGATCCAGATGGTGACCGATAATTTTGTCATTTGGCTGCTGCCAATTCATTAGCTCAGTTTCTACCAAAAAAGGATTATATCAACCAGATAAAATGCACATTTAACCTGCAGGTTCCCAGTCACCTTTTACACGTCTGTCTCTTATTACTTTAATTGTTAATTCTGCACCACAAACAAAAGCAAAGCAGATATGTCCTCCACTTTTTCTAGAACTAAATTATCCAACAACATTTTCATGTTATTCGTAAATTCTATCCATGGTGGTGGGGGTGTTGTTTTTACCAACCAAGTTACAAATTTCTAGTTAAGTAGGAGAGGTTAATTAGTTTTATTCATCTCAAAAGTAAAATAAAAAATAGAAATCAAAGAAGATACCAGTAGCTCATTAGTCCCAGTTAACAGAGGTCTCTTTCTTGCAAAACAGGCAATGATATGCTTAGTCTTGGAACAACATGAGGCCCTGGTTATCAGAGTAGGGTTCCCCTTACATAATTAATAGATTATTCTAACAGACAAAGTTCCTTCTTGTGTAGAAGCCAGATGTAGACAGTCCTTCTGTTTGCCCCTTTTTCTTTTATACTAGTCAATGTCTTGTGGCCAGAAGCAATAGTCCCATGACAGACACCATGGACCTTCTGGTATTTTGTGGTATCTGGAGTTCTCTTTCCCCATGGTTTCTCTGCATTCCCAAACTTTCTGTCACAGGAAGTCAAAATTACTTGGCATGTTATCGATTTATTCTTGATCCCACCTCATCCAGTTCAGGGTCACAGGGACTGAACCAGTTTTCGTCAGCACAGTACTCAATCACAGATTACGTTCATGCTACACATCCTTTCCCACTCACTCTGAGCTAATTTAGAGTTACCAGTTAACCTGTCTTTACATCATTCTGTTTTTATCTTAATACTGACTGCATAGCAGGAACAGTCAGAAATAAAAATACATTTCCAATAGGCTTTAGGTCAATCGACACTGACAGACTGACTGATATCTTTAATTTGTTTTGCTTTTAAACAAATTATGAGTAAATGACAACCAAGTAAAAGCAATCCTTTAACTGTCAAATGTAACAATAAGAGTTTAATTAGTACATAGGAGTTGATGAACAAGCAGTTTGAGTCAGATGTAACTGATGAAATTTCAACTGCTCTTTTGTTTTTATAGTCACCAAGGAACCTAAAAAGAATGCTGAAGAACCATGTAAGTGCCCCTTATGTTGTATAGTCTTTATCACACTGATGGTCTTCTTCTTTGTAAATTATATTTTGAGGTAAGCTAGTTTTACTGGTTAATCTTGGTGCCAGACAGTGATGATATGCTGGATGCTGATTAAGATGTGGAATCAATGAAATTCACTGTACTCTGCACATGTGACAATAATGATCCTATTTGGGAACCTGAATGTTACTTTAAGAGTTGCTGCATTTGACTTCTCCAAATTGCTCCTGTGCCCTTGTAGAGTTTCACTCATGTCCACAAAAACATTCCTCCAGTTTCGTGTATGACACTGCCACTCATTCTAAACAAAAACTTAAAAGATCTGAATGAAATTTTCAATTCAAGGCAAAATATTTCTTGAATTCTATTTAGCATTTGTGTCATTCATCTAATCTTCAAAAGTTAATTCTACACTTGTATCTATAGTTAGGTCCATAAATATTTGGACAGAGACAACTTTTTTCTAATTTTGGTTCTGTACATTTACCACAATGAATTTTAAATGAAACAACTCAGCTGCAGTTGAAGTGCAGACTTTCAGCTTTAATTCAGTGGGTTGAACAAAAAGATTGCATAAAAATGTGAGGCAGCTAAAGCATTTTTTAACACAATCCCTTCATTTCAGGGGCTCAAAAGTAATTGGACAAATTAAATAACTGGAAATAAAATGTTCATTTCTAATACTTGGTTGAAAACCCTTTGCTGGCAATGACAGCCTGAAGTCTTGAACTCATGGACATCACCAGATGCTGTGTTTCCTCCTTTTTAATGCTCTGCCAGGCCTTTACTGCAGCGGCTTTCAGTTGCTGTTTGTTTGTGGGCCTTTCTGTCCGAAGTTTAGTCTTCAACAAGTGAAATGCATGCTCAATTGGGTTAAGATCAGGTGACTGATTTGGCCATTCAAGAATTTTCCACTTCTTTGCTTTAATAAACTCCTGGGTTGCTTTGGCTGTATGTTTTGGGTCATTGTCCATCTGTATCATGAAACGCTGCCCAATCAATTTGACTGCATTTAGCTGGATTTGAGGAGACAGTATATCTCTGAACACCTCAGAATTCATTCAGCTGCTTCTGTCCTGTGTCACATCATCAATAAACACTAGTGTCCCAGTGCCACTGGCAGCCATGCACGCCCAAGCCATCACACTGCCTCCACCGTGTTTTACAGATGATGTGGTATGCTTTGGATAATGAGCTGTTCCACGCCTTCTCCATACTTTTTTCTTGCCATCATTCTGGTAGAGGTTGATCTTGGTTTCATCTGTCCAAAAAATGTTTTTCCTGAACTGTGCTGGCTTTTTTAGATGTTCTTTAGCAAAGTTCAATCTAGCCTTTCTATTCTCGAGGCTTATGAGTGGCTTGCACCTTGCAGTGCACCCTCTGTATTTACTTTCGTGCAGTCTTCTCTTTATGGTATACTTGGATATCGATACGCCTACCCCCTGGAGAGTGTTGTTCACTTGGTTGGCTGTTGTGAAGGGGTTTCTCTTCACCATGGAAATGATTCTGCGATCATCCACTACTGTTGTCTTCCGTGGACGTCCAGGTCTTTTTGCGTTGCTGAGTTCACCAGTGCTTGCTTTCTTTCTCAGGATGTACCAAACTGTAGGTTTTGCCACTTGTAATATTGTAGCAATTTCTCAGATGGGTTTTTTCTGTTTTCGCAGCTTAAGGATGGCTTCTTTCACCTGCATGGAGAGCTCCTTTGACCACATGTTGTCTGTTCATAGCAAAATCTTCCACATGCAAGCACCACACCTCAAATCAACTCCAGGCCTTTTATCTGCTTAATTGATAATGACATAACGATGAACTTGCCCACACCTGCCCATGAAATAGCCTTTGAGTCAATTGTCCAATTACTTTTGAGCCCCTGAAATGAAGGGATTGTGTAAAAAAATGCTTTAGTTGCCTCACATTTTTATGCCATCTTTTTGTTCAACCCACTGAATTAAAGCTGAATGTCTGCACTTCAACTGCATCTGAGTTGTTTCATTTAAAATTCATTGTGGTAATGTACAGAGCCAAAATTAGAAAAAAGTTGTCTCTGTCCAAATATTTATGGACCTAACTGTATTTGCCATTGTATTATCAGGCATAATTTGTATGCAATGCCAGCTCCAGTGAGGTTCTCATCTTTTACAGTCATTCATAAAAACACCAGTGGGGTCTGGTGGGGGTTGGTTTTGAATTTGGAATAGTTCATTTAAAACTGCCAATGCAGATGTGATGTATCTTTGCCAAATGCAGACTGTGCATCTGTGCATTGTCTCCAAAGAGACATGCTCTAAACCAGTGTTTCTTAAACTTTTCTTCTCGTGAGCCAATTTTGCCTTTCTTAGTGTTTCAATACCCCTAGAAAAATCGCTGCTGACAGTCATAGTTGAGCAATGTCAATTGCTTGAACTGTCCACAGCAACCCATTGCAAGACATGTCACAAACCAGATGTGACCAGTTCTTATTGGGTGCAATGGTGAGTCACACCCCTGCACGACCCAAAAGGCTGCCCATAGTTTAAGAAACTATGGTGTAAGCAACAGCATAAAGTGATCATAACATGGCCTGATTATACATCCTTGCTCATCTCTATGGCTGCTTGCTTTAGGCAGCAGTCAATGTTACTTCTCATTTGAATTGTTGATGGTAACGTAAATGCCAGTATACTTTTAGGGTAACCCTTTAGCCTACATCTTAAATTGGCATCTGGTTCTGAGTAGTAATTAAAGCTTCATTTATGATTAGTTTTCAAAGTAAAAGTTATCTAAAGAGAATTTTTGTTCTAAGACTTTTTTTCATAGAATATGTTTTTTTGTCAGCTGAATTTTAATCGTTTTGATATAGATAATTTTGAGGCCTCTTAATTTGTTCAGTTTTCAGAAGAGAATCATTTTGATCAGTAATAACGGCTTCAAATAGACACTTTTACAGGCATGTCATTTTAAATTAATATTGCCTATTTTTTCAGGCCAAGAGACAACAGCAAAACTAGCAGGTAATCATTATAAGTTTACAATTTTTTGGGATATTTTTTGCAAAAATATTTTCTGCAATTGCATAGGTCTGTTCTGATATATTATATTATATATATATAGCTCTATAGAGAGAGAGATTATCATGTATTATTATATTATATATATCTATTATGTAAAAAAAATCTTGGGTCGAGACGTGATCATCTCAGAGAGACACTTTGAAGTCCCGCGAGACTACTTGCACATCACTCCCTACTTACAAACAATTTCTCAGAGACATGTTAGCGTCCCGCAAGACAAAGAAGTGAGACAAAAGGACAGCCGCTGTACAGGCTTTTAAATGATCGACGCGCAGCGTGACATGTCCAGAGATATACAGTGCCCCTGTCAGTCTTTATTTGTTAATGATAGCAATATCCATCTATCCATCCATCTTATGAACTTGTTTATTCAGAGCAGGGTGCTGGGGATGACAGCAATTTGCAGTGCAGTATTCTACAATTAATGCTTCAGAGGGTGTAGCAATTTGTTCAAGCACTGCTTTTATACAGACAGAGGGTTTACAATTAATCAACAAAGGTTAGGACACCTGCAGGAATTGTTTGCATCAACTTTGAAGGCTTAATTAACTTCCATTGGTGCAGAAAAGCTGGAATTTATTAACCCATTACTTGTTCTATAAAAACACCAACTCTGAGCATAACATTATTTTTCAGTCTTTGGTAATCACACACATAAATATATATACACATTTACATACACACACACGTCTATAAAAATATTTACCCCCCATGGAAGATTTCACTTTTTGTTATGCAACATTTTATCATAATGGAATTTGGCTTTTTTGACACTGATCAGCAGGAAAAGACTCTTTAATGTCAAAGTTAACACAGATCTCTAGTGATCAAAATTAATTACAAATATTAGATCACTTAAGTGTTCACACCTTCAAGTCTACTAGATGCACCTTTGGCACTTTTCAAGTCCAACTATGAATTCTGAATTGGATGGAGATCTGGACTCTGACTCTGCCACTCCAGGACATTTTTGTTTTTTTAGCTATTCTTCTGTAGGTTTGGCTTTTTGCATAATCTCTATAACAGATTAGCCAGTTTTAATTTTTGTTACATGAAGGAAAAATATAATTTTGTACCAGTACATTTAAAGTAAAACAACCAAATTCAAAGGCACTGTATGCTCTTCAGTGAATACTTGTCATCTCCAGTGTCCTCACAAATCGGTGTCACTTCTGTGCCAGAAGCCATTTTAAAATAGTTTAAGTGTTGAAAACGTTGCATAGTGCAGATGTATCCATTCCTTAATGATGATGTTGAACTAAATGCAAAAGTTAAAAATGGCCATACAGCCCCTCATAACAGTGAAGTAGGTATGTATAAGCAGGACCTTCCACTGAGCTCTCATTTTCTCCTTTCTTTGTTACTGCAGAATATCTAAAGTGAAGCTCCATTGTTTCATGTACCACACCATACTGATGTAGTCCTGTCAGCAAAGGCACAGAAAAAGAAAGTGACCGTGTATTTTTCATACGTGGATTAATCATTTAGCCAGATGTAATTGTTGACGATTTGGCATGATCCTGGATTTGTCGGTTTTTCAAAACTCTTGCTGGATGTGTTGTCACAGCAGCACATCCAAATCCGCAAACCTGCTCGGAGCAGGCTTGTTCTATGTAAACAAGGATTAGCTCACACACTTAATCAGTGTCCGTGCGTGGAATTCATTCAGTCATGGCTTCGTGGTTCATGAATGAGTGACCAATTAATATTGATGTGCAAATTATAAGAAGAGAATTTCACATAGAGAGGGTTTTGTGCGATCAGCAAGATCCTTTTTTGCTCCCGGAGGAAATTCTTTTTGAAAGATACCGCTTTAGCCGAGGGGGAATATTATACCTCAAAGATTTATTAGCACCTTATATTCAAAGTCAAACAAGACAAAGTCGGGCTCTCACAACGACACAGACAGTATGCATTGCTTTGAGGTTTTTTGCAAGCAACACTTTTTTATATACTGTAGGCGATGCGGAAAATCTATCTAAAAGTACAGTTTGCCAGGCAATTCGTAAAGTCTGTTTGGCTCTGAAATATTTCCTTTGGGTTTTCGTAGTGTTTCCTTGACACCTGCGTGTGCAAACAATAAAAGAGGTGTATCATGCCATTGCAGATAGGTAATACACAGGCAAAAACACCCACAGTTCCATAAAGAATCTCACAATCAGCCTAACATTCTCATTACCCAGGATTTCCAAATGTGATTGGGACACATGGGACTGATCAGAGTGGAGTTTGATCAAACATTTAGAAAATTTACCTCTCCTCCTGATGAATAATCAGACAGTGTCTTCATCAAATATTTGACCTTCGTCAATATCTCGTTGGTCAGACACAGGTTCTAGGGATATGACATTCCCTGCAACTGACCCAACAAAAAAAAAGTGGGCTATATGGAACATACCTATGGCACACATTGTGGACAAATATATGCAATGACCATCCTTTACCTGAAATGAAGTGACCACTGCATCCTGCCACTGGTTCTGAGGAGGAGCTTCCCCCTGGAATGCCCTCAGAAACAGGGTGATGGGAGTTTTGCTGGAGATCCAACTCTTCTGCAGGGGTTAGGTCTGGACCGTGTGGACCTCCACCTGTTTTTTGCTTGTCTGCCTTCTTATTAGCTTTAAAATTAATGTTTTTTATATTATATATGATTCTTTATGTCAACAATGCTTTAAATAGTTATATACCAATATTTACCAGTTTAAAGTATATTCTTGTACTTCACTTTAACCTGTTCCCATGTTCTCATGTTTGATCTAGAATTATGACATATTAAATAATAATTAATCTGACACATAGGAAATGAAATGCTGTATTCAGTAAGCACAATGCACACTACCTACGCGTTTAATTTGTCAGCCACTTTTTGCCAGCCGTCTTTTCTGGTTTGGGCTGCTTTTGCAGTGTTACCCCTTGTACATATTAAATCTTGAAATTCTTCATATCCTTGGTGTAAAAAGTCCTGTTCCGCTTATGTGAAAAAATGCGCCCGTTCTTTTGTTATTTTGTTGCAGCCTATCAAAGACTTGCTGATCATGTTTTCTACACTCAATATATATGGGCTTTTCAATCAGCGTGGGCACGCGCAATCATCTCGGATGATTACATCCAGCTAGACTAATATACTACATAACAGCATTTGAAAAACCGACTTATCCTGGATGAGTTTCACCGGCATTAACTCATCCAAGATGAGGCATCTGATCTCGGATGATTTAAGCGACGTACGGAAAATACTCCCCAGGAGAAACACATAGTCAGAAACAGGCAGAGTTCAAAACTGGGGGATTAACCAAACCAAATCAAAACACAGAGCACAAGAAAAAAAATCAGAAAGCAAAAAACAAAAACATGAAGTCAAATACTAGGACAACAAAAATAAATAAATTGCAGAGTCAACGCACAGAAGTAGTTTTGGGATCTTAAAGTCAGATGCGATGGAATCATTTTGGATGACCTTTTAGCCAGTTGCCAATTAAGACATCATCAGCACCACATCTCCCGAGGAATACTAGGATTGTTCCCATTAATACAGGAGATGGGAAGAATACAAAATAGCAGCATCCTTTAGGATCCAAGATAGTGTTACGGTAAACAAAAATGAATAATCAGCTTTAAAATGAAGTGTTAAATTAAAAAACTGTTGGACTCTTCAGAATCCTTGATCATAAAACCCACAAAACCATGTAGAGATTGTGGCAAGAGACTTTACAAAACCAGATAAAAATGAACAAAAGTAACCAACATAACAGAAGTGTCTAATCTGTCCATATTACTAATTATTGTAATAGCTCTCAGAAAACACCTGAAGAAAGCTATATGAGAGTGGGGAGTTGGGGGGTCCACTATAAACATTAGAAGTGTTACAGGGAGAATAAGCCATTCAGACCAATATCATTTGTGAACATCTACTCATCTCACTCTTACAAAATAATGTCAAGTCAAGTTTTGGATATTGGTATTAAGGTAGAAGAGCAAGAAGAGCAGGGTACCCTGGGATTTTTTGTGTGTTCGTACTCTTGAGTAAAGTTGATCAGGAGCTAGATCATATATTACCGACAAAAAGATCAGGGGCTTGAGCCAATAGATCATGAATGTGATGGACAGAAACATCACTGGCTAGGCGCAATAGATCAAGGGCTTAAGTCCCAACAGTCCTCCTTCCCAACACCACTGGTTTTGATTGTCTCCAAAATACTACTGAGTACCACACTACTTTGTAACTTCATGCCATGTCATTTTATAACCTGCTCAGTCATAATCATGGTCGTAGTGGGGGGCTGGAGCCTATCCCAGCTAGCATAGGGCACAAAGCAGGAACAGGATGCCAGTCCATCGCAGGGCAAACACACACATACCATACCCACACTATGGACAATTTAGCATTGCCAATTCACCTAACTTGCATGTCTTTGGACAGTGGAAGGAAACCAGAGCACTCTGAGGAAACCCATGCAGCCATGCAAGAACATGCATACTTCATGCAGGAAGGATCTAGGACATGAAGCCTGGTCTCCTTACTGCAAGGTAGTAGCACTACCACTGCTCCAAGATGCTGCTCTTTGTAACTTCATTTACCAGTAAATTCTGTTTGATGAAAAACTACTCAACATTTATGGGAAATGTACCCCTTTTTCACCCAGAGACCAGAAAGGCATGAACAGGATTTAAGGGCTAAAGGAGGGGCAGGGTGTGAAGGACTAAAGTAATGAGTTTGTTTAACATGTTTAAGCATTCATTAGTGATTTTGTATGGGTTGCATACAGTATATGCATTACAAGCATATGAAGTGCGCTAGTTCCACTTTTCTCTTTAATTAAGTATTTTCAAATGCACAGAATATACTGTTCTTTATAGGGCAGTATTTTCCAAGTGAAGGATGTGTTAGTGTATGAGTCATAAGCATTTCATGCTTTACTTTGCACCCATACAACGAGCAAAAAAGCAAAACATTTAATAATAATAAAGCACACAAAGGCAAGTTAAGTACAAACATATGCATAGTATCACTCAGTATTTTTAACTTGCATTGAATATATTAGAAACCCTAACTCTTGTATAACTTAACAGCCCTACCTCACACATGTTTTGCCCTGTCTAGAACTCCCTCACATGACAGTGTGGACAAATTACTTACAAAAGACTTCAAAACTATGTGTAGACTGCTGATGCCGACCTTTTTATGATTGTTATATTACAACCAGGGTTTGTATATGTAGGTTGCGGGCATGGAGAGTGGATTCTTCATGGGTTCACTGACATTTTCAGTGTCCTTTTTTTCCTGCGATTTCTCTGGCTTTTTGAGGGCAGCACGGTGGCACAGTGGTAGTGCTTCTGCTTCGCAGTAAGGAGACCTGGTTTTGCTTCCCATGTCCTCCCTGCATGGAGTTTGCATGTTCTCACCGTGTCTGCGTGGGTTTCCTCCCGGTGCTCCTGTTTCCTCCCATAGTCCAAAGACATGCAGGTTACGTGCATTGGCAATCCTAAATTGTCCCTAGTGTGTGCTTGGTGTGTGTGTGTGTGTGTGTGTGTGTGTGTGTGTGCCCTGCGGTGGGCTGGCGTCCTGCCCGGGGTTTGTTCCTGCCTTGCGCCCTGTGCTGGCTGGGATTGGCTCGAGCAGACCCCCATGACCCTATGTTAGGATATAAGCGGGTTGGACAATGACTGACTGACTGTTTTTGAATTAGTGCTTCTGTTTTGGGATTTTGATTATTGCATTTTGGATTAAGCTTCTTGCTGAACCTTTAGTAAAACTAACATCTTTTTATATCCCTTCAGAATCTGAAAAGCTGCTAGCAGAAGGTAAGTGTACAAGAGAACAAAATTAGAAACTTAATTGATCATGTCAGTTTTACAAAACAATGAGAATTATTTGGCTTAACTTTTCAACAGAGAAAGAAATGCAAATCAGAAATTTAGGTAAGTAAAATTTGCCTTCTATCTTGAGGTTAATGTCTTCTGTATAGACATACTGTACCTTTTAGAAACTAGGTCATTCAGGGGAAAACCTTTTTCTATAAAAAATACCTCTGTAGATGATTAACAAATGGTATACATTATGACCACCAGGGGGTACTGCAGTTCCCCAAACTCCCAACACAAAGGCTTGGGCACAAGTTCTACTTAAACAAACCGATTTTATTGTGTGAAAGTCTTACAGGTAAGCGTTTCTCACAACACAACCACAACTCTTTTTCTCTCTCTGCAACACTGTCATCTCTCCTCTGGTCCTCCAGAAACCTTTATCTTCCTCCTCCTGACCCTTGCTTGCAAGGATGAAGGAAGTTGCTCCTTTTATGTAATAGCTGGGAGTGCCTCTGGTATCCTGATACTGTGGCTCTGGAGTACTTCCAGGTATGTCTGGAGCCCAGCTAAGTAGGGCTTGTAAATTCTCTCAGCACCCCATGGCGGCACCCATGGGGCCCAACAGGGATGGCCAAAAGTACTCCAATTCCCAATATGCCCTGTGGGTCTCCATAGCGGTACCGAAGCTCAGGAGGGCTGCCACCTAGGGTGATCGGGGAGATAATGTCCTGAATAAGAGTTGACTTCCCCTGTCCTTCTATGCTTTTGGCATCTCTGCCGGATAAAGATCCCAGTTGTGTGTGTGTGTGTGTGTGTGTGTATGAAATTAGAGCTCAGAGAAGTGCAGTGCTTGCTAAAATAATTTCTGTAGATGGCCTAGTATGATGCTTATCTACAAGGCATACATTTAAATTATAGTAAAAAAAAAAAAAATAACTAAAATAAAATTGAAATGGTAAGATATGCCAGTCATTATCAGAGGTATGCTTTTCTGATGATGTATTTAACAATGAATAAAATTGAAAAATGAATTAAAAAATAATTTTTATCTTTTTTGTTTTTTGTTTAGAATCTGAGATTACACAAATTAAAAAAGGTAAGCCAATGGAACATCCAAATAATATTTAAAAGGTAAGAAATTGCAGTCATCCCATAAAATGTAAATCCTCTGAAATTATGCTGAATGTGATGATCTGGGTATGGTTTGTACAGAGATAGAATCACTTTATAAGCTGTCTGTTCTTAATTAATTCTTCATTTCAAATGAGCTTTTCTGAAAATGTGCCTTTTAAGCTCTGAATTTTTTATTGGTATTCCTTTTTAACAAGGTCTGTGTTCACTTGTATGTTTGCTGTTATTGATAAGTAAAAGATAATAAGTACAGTAGCTGGAGAGTTACTTTTTTAATTTACTTTTTATTAATCATTGTTAATTTCAGAAGATAAATGCAGAAGAGAACGAATCTTCCTACATCTGCCATTGTGCAGTAGCATCAAATTACATTTTCATTACAAACCATTCACATTCTTTGATGTTTCATGCATTTAGACTGTTTCATTAATGAAGTTTTGAGATTTTTAAAGATTATTTTGTAAATGTTTTGTTAGTTTTTCCATCTGGAAAATAACTGACACAGTGATTTTGTAGTAGTCTTATAATTCCTGAGTTGTGAATTTGAGTCACAGTCCGTTCATTGTTTGTGTAAAGTTGTCAAATTGTCTGTTTTTGTGCAAGTCTTTGCTCTGTTTGGTTTTTCTTCCTCATCCGAAACATAAATTAGGTTGATGGGACATTCTTAATTTGATTGGTGCGCATGTGTATGTGAAGTGTGTATTGTTCAGAGCTATGTACTTTTGATAGTTCCAGGAATGATGTGAACTAATTAATGGATTAAAAATACATACGTTTATACATCATTTTTTTATTATAGATTTACTGAATGTGTCTATTCTGTTAATACAGTGATCCCTCGCTATATCGCGCTTCGACTTTCGTGGCTTCATTCCATCGCGGATTTTAAATGTAAGCATATCTAAATATATATCACGGATTTTTCGCTGGTTCGCGGATTTCTGCGGGCAGTGGGTCTTTTAATTTATGGTACATGCTTCCTCAGTTTGTTTGCCCAGTTGATTTCATACAAGGGACGCTATTGGCGGATGGCTTAGAAGCTACCCAATCAGAGCATGTGTTACGTATTAAATAAAACTCCTCAATGATATACGATGTGCTTCCCGTGCGGTGCTTGATTGTTTGATTTTCTTGGTCTCTCTCACTCTCTCTGACATTCTCTGCGCCTGACAGAGGGGGTGTGAGCAGAGGGGCTGTTTGCACAGAGGCTGTTTGCCTAGAAGATACGGACGCTACTCTGAAAAATGCTAAAAGACTACCTTCACATTGCTCCCTTCTTTGCGGGCCGCTTTATCGCGGTGCGCATACTTAAAAGCCCAACAGCACGTATTGATTTTTTGATTGTTTGCTTTTCTCTCGCGCGCTCTCTCTCTTTCTCTGACATTCTCTGCTCCTGACACGCATTCCTTTGAAGAGAAGACATGTTTGCATTCTTTTAATTGTGAGAAAGAACTGTCATCTCTGTCTTGTCAAGGAGCACAGTTTAAACTTTTGACTAAAGGGTATTATTTCATGTCTAGAGGGCTCTAATAATGTTAACAGTGTGGGAGAGTTTATAAGGGCTTAAAATATATAAAAATAACCATACAAACATATGGTTTCTACTTCACAGATTTTCACGTATCGCGGGGGGTTCTGGAACGCAACCCCCGCGATCGAGGAGGGATTACTGTATGCTCATTTATGTACAGTGTAACCTTGGGTCACAAACGTCTCGGACCATGTACAAATCGGGTTACGACCAAAAAGTTTGCCAAACTTTTGCATCTATTCATGACCACACACTCGGGAGATGAACAAGCCAGTTTCCCTTCCAGTTCGTACGTGCTGATGATTTCCGCACGTGTTCAGTCTCTTCCTGTATAGTACATTGTTCTCGGTCAGACGTGCATCGCGCAGAGGGACTTTGTGGTATAGCGGGTCCACAGCTCACCTTAAGAGGCCAGTTTTAAATAAATAATCACCGTGCTTGCAGCTTAACAAGAGGGCGTGGTGGTTGGTTGCTATAGCTGCTATGTCCTCTTCATAAATAGAAGTGCGAGGCGGCTAAAGGGAGGAAAAAGAAAAGAAAGACAGAGGTTGCGGAGTGAGGAAGTAAGTGGGAGGAAGTATGGAAAGAACCGGTGTGAGCGAGCGAGTAAGCGTACTCGCAGGCAGGCAGCTGGACAGTGAGCCCAAGCAGGGGTGTTTTGGCCAACACTCGGTGGGGTAGAAGGAAGCGGTCGCTCCAGCTGAGCAATCAAGGAGCTGGAGTGACCAGAAGAAGGACGGCTGGCCACGCAAGGCCGAGGAGGCAGTTAAAGAATGCACCGGGCTTGTTTTTAAAGAGACTGCTTTCATCATTGTTTTAACCTTGTTGTATTTAATTAAGACTTTTTTCTATTGGATTTTAACTTTCACTTCACTTCTGTTTTTATGGGATTTATTTATTGAAGGATTCGGAAAGCACTGCGCTTTAATTAATTTGAACATTGTTTTTTATTGTTGTTTTATTGATTTTAATAAAAGCAGTTGGCAGTTTTTGCACTATCCGATTGCTCCATTGTAGTGCCTCACTGGTAACATTACCAATGGTGATGGGTTTAAGGGCTCCCGGAAGCGAGATGGGAGCATGCAGTGAACCCTCATTGTCAGACTTTACCTCAAAACTGTAACCTCCTCTCCACCCAGTTCCTCCTCACTTCTTTATGCCAGAACTCGACTCATGCAAGGTTAGTTTTCTTGGTTGTTTATGGTTAGTTTTTGTATAAATTACGGATTTTTCAAATGTTCATTTTTTTCCCTGTGCTTAAAACTCATTAATAAAAGTGTTTACAGTGATTGGTTCGTAAGGCTATAGTGTGAACTCTTGCATGTTAGTTTTCTCTGTTCAAGGTTTTCTCAGTGTTATGCAATGTTTTTACATTTAGTTTACTATTACACTGTGCATTCTATGGTATAGTTAACAATTTTAGCGCGTAAAAATCTTTAAGAAAATATATTTACATACAGCTCGTACGGTCTGGAACGGATTAATTGTATTTACATACAATCCTATGGGGGAAATTACTTCGGGTCATGACCAAATCGGGTTGTGACCAGAGTTTTGGAATGAATTACGGTCGTGACCTGTGGGTCCACTGTACAGTAGATTTGCTT
This sequence comes from Polypterus bichir lapradei, assembly GCA_026402145.1. Taxonomy (NCBI): domain Eukaryota; kingdom Metazoa; phylum Chordata; class Cladistia; order Polypteriformes; family Polypteridae; genus Polypterus; species Polypterus bichir. The sequence continues at coordinate 17,023,383 of JANRMT010062798.1, forward strand.
CATGCAATTGGTCAGAATATACTGTTTACTGCTAGCGTGTCATTTGCTTCACGAAGGGAGAGTCATCATCAGATCTGAAGGAGTATGCAAAAGAAATAAAAGGTGTGACCATTAGGGGGTGCCTCGGACCTCCAAACCAGACACAAGTCCCACATTCAAAAGACTTCTTTTTATTAAAAAAATGCTCTCACACAGGCTTCTACACAATGACCAATCCAGGAACAGATAATATTTATCCTCGAGTTCTTAAGGAGGTTACCAAGATGTATATGCCTTTGACCTAGATTTTTTGGAAGGACTTAGGAGTCTTGGTTGGATTATCACTATAGACTGCCAGACATTGTTCAGAAGTCATTAAGAAGGCTAACAAAACATTAGGTCATAAAGTGCAATGAGTAGAGTATTAGTCAAAGAAGGTTATTCTGAAGCATTATAATGTACTGGTGACGTTTAAAACTTGACTTGGTATGATTTTGGAAGATTTATGTGGATAGGACTGGCGAGCTTTGTTGGGCTGAATGGCCTGTTCTCTTCTAGATCGTTCTAATGTCCTAATATACACATTTCAGGTCAGTGATATGGAAGGAAGCACGATATGTAGACACATATTCTGGAAATCAGTTTAGATTACTAAATGTTAATATCATGTGTAAAAGCAACAAAGGACAAAGTTAGATTTTTGGGGCACATTGTGGCCAACCCCATATAATTCACAACAGCAAATATAAAGAAAACATGTGTTATAACATCAACTTCTGTCTAAGGTTGACTGGCTAGGATCTCGGCTCTTCCATGTTTAAGGTTTTCTGGGAGGAAGAGGAGGATCCAGGCAGATAAACCTGGAAGTGACATCAGCTGGAATGATGTCAGGCATCCTTTCTGCAGAAAGGGAAGAAGACATATCTTTAGTACATAGTGTCACCCACTGACTCGGCAAAGAATAACCATCACCCAAGCCTTCACGCTATTTCCCATGCACAGGCACGTGACACAGGATATTCTGAATAGAGGATACAGCAGCACTAATAATACATGTAAACAGTGTAAAGACACACAATTGGCTATAGATTCAAATCTAAAACTCATCCACTTTTTTTTTCCTTGGCAAAATGAATTCTTTCCATTCCCACACAGATTGCAGGAGAAAGGGTCCTCCTTTGCAAGTGCCTGTCTTACCACATAATACCACCTTCTATTTCTGTTGGTGACCTAAGGAAGGTATCTAAATGAATCAACATCTACAGAACACCTGGGGCCTCATGTATAAACGGTGCGTACGCACAGAAATGTTGCGTAAGAACGGTTCCATGTTCAAATCGCGATATATAAAACCTAAACTTGGTGTAAAGCCACGCACATTTCCATGGTACCTCATACCCTGTCGTACGCAAGTTCTCCGCTCGGTTTTGCAGACTGGCGGCACCCAGCGTTAAAGCAGTGCTACTGTTCCTGTGTGGTTATCCTTTCTTTTCCTGATGCGGCTGTATAAATACACTGAAATTAACCGCATATTGTTTATTAGTTTAATGCATCTGATTGTAATTAACCAGTAACAATTTAATGGTCCATGGAATGGTCAAACTATTCTAAATACCATAGCTGCTTTAGCGTTGTTACTCTCACTGCACTTTCTTTTTCTTCTTTCAGCTGCTCCCGTTAGGGGTTGCCACAGCGGATCACCTTTTTCCATATTACTCTCACTGCACCACTCAGAGAAGCTGATCGGAAAGAGAATTATCAGTATACAGCATCAAGCACACGCTGACTCAGCCATTCTCCCTTTTTGAACTGCTTCTCATATGACAAACGCTTCAAACCTTTCCTGTACGGACCTTGCGGTTCAGAAACAGTTTCATCCCAAGAACTCAAAACGCACTCAATCAGTCCATCAACTGTTCCTTGTAGAACTGTTAGTACTTATTAGTACATTTACCTCACTGTAAACTTGCAGTACAGTTATAGTATTGCACAACCTGAGCCACTTTATAAAGAGTGTATTTACATATGATGACGATATCATTTGTAAGATGAAATGTAGCAAAATAAGTGTATTATATTATACAGTGGTGTGAAAAACTATTTGTCCCCTTCCTGATTTCTTATTCTTTTGCATGTTTGTCACACAAAATGTTTCTGATCATCAAACACATTTAACCATTAGTCAAATATAACACAAGTAAACACTAAATGCAGTTTTTAAATGATGGTTTTTATTATTTAGGGAGAAAAAAAAATCCAAACCTACATGGCCCTGTGTGAAAAAGTAATTGCCCCCTGAACCTAATAACTGGTTGGGCCACCCTTAGCAGCAATAACTGCAATCAAGCGTTTGCGATAACATGCAATGAGTCTTTTACAGCGCTCTGAAGGAATTTTGTCCCACTCATCTTTGCAAAATTGTTGTAATTCAGCTTTATTTGAGGGTTTTCGAGCATGAACCGCCTTTTTAAGGTCATGCCATAGCATCTCAATTGGATTCAGGTCAGGACTTTGACTAGGCCACTCCAAAGTCTTCATTTTGTTTTTCTTCAGCCATTCAGAGGTGGATTTGCTGGTGTGTTTTGGGTCATTGTCCTGTTGCAGCACCCAAGATCGCTTCAGCTTGAGTTGACAGTTCCATCTATCACAACAAGCCTTCCAGGTCCTGAAGCAGCAAAACAACCCCAGACCATCACACTACCACCACCATATTTTACTGTTGGTATGATGTTCTTTTTCTGAAATGCTGTATTCCTTTTACGGCAGATGTAACGGGACATTTGCCTTCCAAAAAGTTCAACTTTTGTCTCATCAGTCCACAAGGTATTTTCCCAAAAGTCTTGGCAATCATTGAGATGTTTCTTAGCAAAATTGAGACGAGCCCTAATGTTCTTTTTGCTTAACAGTGGTTTGCGTCTTGGAAATCTGCCATGCAGGCCGTTTTTGCCCAGTCTCTTTCTTATGGTGGAGTCGTGAACACTGACCTTAATTGAGGCAAGTGAGGCCTGCAGTTCTTTAGACGTTGTCCTGGGGTCTTTTGTGATCTCTCGGATGAGTCGTCTCTGCGCTCTTGGGGTAATTTTGGTCGGCCGGCCACTCCTGGGAAGGTTCACCACTGTTCCATGTTTTTGCCATTTGTGGATAATGGCTCTCACTGTGGTTTGCTGGAGTCCCAAAGCTTTAGAAATGGCTTTATAACCTTTACCAGACTGATAGATCTCAATTACTTCTGTTCTCATTTGTTCCTGAATTTCTTTGGATCTTGGCATGATGTCTAGCTTTTGAGGTGCTTTTGGTCTACTTCTATGTGTCAGGCAGCTCCTATTTAAGTGATTTCTTGATTGAAACAGGTGTGGCAGTAATCAGGCCTGGGGGTGGCTACGGAAATTGAACTCAGGTGTGATACACCACAGTTAGGTTATTTTTTAACAAGGGGTCAATTACTTTTTCACACAGGGCCATGTAGGTTTGGATATTTTTTCTCCCTAAATAATAAAAACCATCATTTAAAAACTGCATTTTGTGTTTAGTTGTGTTATATTTGACTAATGGTTAAATGTGTTTGATGATCAGAAACATTTTGTGTGACAAAAATGCAAAAGAATAAGAAATCAGGAAGGGGGCAAATAGTTTTTCACACCACTGTACAGATACTGTAAAACTTTAACTTCATTTAAATAATCTATATTGTTAATAATTAAAGGACACAGTGTTGCTACGCTAGTAAGGATCTGGTACTCCGCTCACGATTGTTCCTGCCTCGCACTGTATGCTTCACTGGAACTGGCGTAAAGGATAGAATAATTAAACATGTACTATAAAGATATTTCAATGTCCCTTAAAAGTTTTGAAGAATCGGCGTTATAAGCTTACAGATGGCTTAACGTCCATTACAGAGCTGATTGTGTGGTGATCAGTTACTTGGAGAAAGAAAAGGAAGGACAGGAATTGAAGGATAGTATGTTTGAAAGAGACAGTACTGCAGGGGCGGCCTTAGGCATGTGCAAACTGTGCACCTGCACAGGGCCGCCAAATCCCAGGGGCCACCACACCAATATATATTGAATATAAAACAAAAAGAGAAAATAATGACACAGCTAAAAACGCATGTCATGAGCACGAGGCGGCTATGCAGTGTCCGCAACGGACGTGGCCATCTGCTGTGCATAAGATACCATATTGACATTGGCGGGCGAAGGAGCCACCAGTTCTTCCTCTGCCCAGGGCCACCATGAGCCTAGAGCTGCCCCTGAGTACTGCTGCAATAAATTATTTCATCGAAGGTCGCACACAATCATTGAGCCACCGTGTTCCAATGTTTAATAACGTGCTTTAACTCCCATCATCATGAAAATAATATCACGTATACATCTCAGTATTTTAGTTATTCAGAAAGCTGTAATATCATGAATGTAATGGATTCTGTGTCCTGTCGGAGGTAGAAAAAGCTGGTTTAAGAAGCACTAGTGATTCACACACATAGAGCACATAGAAGAACACATACAAAACAAAGCATTTAACGTGCCACTTACGATGTGATTTGAGAAACTAGTTAATTAAATGATTTTAAGATGATGTTCTACTTTAATGACAAAATAAACTACATAATTAAAGTGGAAATTTCGAGATTGAAGTTAGCATTTCGTGCTTTTTCCCCACTGTGTGCCTTTTTTTTTTCTCTGTACCCTAATAAGCTTTCATATGACACTCAAACAGTGGGCTATGACTCGCCTTTTCACGGCGACTTCGATATCTGACAACTTCTTTTTTTATTTTGGGCACTGTGCAGCTTTGTGAACTTGAACTTTCGAGTTTCTCCGACACGCTATGTCACTCGATCAGCTTCCTTTTGTTGTTTATACCACTGTTTAAACCAACAAATAGTAAATTTTTCCTTGCCTCCACTTGGTATTCACTGAAATTCTTCCATTTTCCCTCTTGCTTTTGTCATTGTCTTTTCACAGAGCGCTGAGCTTAAGGGCTATTTATATTGATTTGCATATTCAAAGAGGCGTAATTCTGGGAGGAGTTGGGGCGAGCATTACTTTTCACGCTGACTGGGATTTATGTAGCGGAAGAACGCGGAAGTTGGCAAACGCACAGATTTCTGCATCTGGATTTTTCTGTGCGTAAGCACATTCCGGCTTTTGTGCTTACGTCATGTTGTAGTGTGAATTCTACGCACAGCATTATGCATGAGGCCCCTGATCCTGATGGAGTGTCAGGGTATCAACCAATTATTTGTCATTTTCCCAGATGTTTTTAAATCCTCACTAGGTGTATCTGTTGTCCCATCCTGTTTCAAAATGATAACAAGTATCCCTGTACCAAAGGAAAAAAAAAAATCACAAAAACTACAGAGAGGAGGCATTCATTCCCATTGTGTTGAAATGCGTTCAGAAGCTGGTACTGGGTTTGTCAGAAATTAAGGAATTGTATTTTTTTATTTATTTTTCTTGTTTTTTTGATGGTTTCTGTTGTGACATCCTAGTGCATGCATTTGCATAGACTTGCAATCAGTCCACTACACATAGTAGAGATCCCCAAACGTTTTAAAGTCAAGACCCTCTCAAAATCTTGTACCATCTGGTCAGGGTCCCCAACTAATATAAAGTCACACAGCATGATTTTGTGTAATAGGAGACTTATTTAATCAAAGTGAATACTTAACTACAGTAGAATACTGACTGATTAAATGTCCCATGATATTTCAAGGCTGGAGTTCTTAATCTTTTTTCTTGGCATAGCACCTCAAAAATGTAAATGTTTTGAAGTGCTACCATTTTCTTTCAGTCTTAAATTGTTAAGTACTGAACTTTACTGGCCACAAGTAAAAATTAGATTTCTTTTTCACCTCCTGCTTACTTTCATGATTCCTGTTCTTGAAAATGACTTTCAGCATGGCTCCTACACCTTTGCTACTGCTCATGTATCTCAGACTCTCACTTCCTCTTTCGATCGTGTCACCAAAATGAAACTGACCAATCAAATTGCTCATAGGGACTGGACACACAGACCTTAGCATTTTATTATATAGTTGATAGTTAATAGGGTCATTATTGTCAAGCAGTTCTTTTTAAGGATGAACAAAGGTTACCAACATTGGCGACTCTGTCCAAAAAAAAGCTTTCTGACAGAGCTGAATAGGTAAACTAAAATCTTAAAAGGAGTTGATATTAACATTTTAAAAGTAACCAAATGAACAGACTTAAGGATTTTGTGTGACTATTTAACACACAGACATTTTCAGTTCATTCTTCCTTCCACTATCTAGTTCATTGTCATGGGCAGCTAATGCCTGCTACTGCAGCACTGGGTGTAAACATTGACCAACTCTGTTTGGGGTGCCAGTCCATAGCCGGGCACACTCTTACCTATAACTAAACTGCAGCAATTAAAGATGCTAGTTGCTCTGACATATTTGTCATTTTGTTGTGGAAGGAAGGCCAGGGTGCCTAGAGAGAAACCTGCTTGGGACTAACCATAAGCATGAGGTCCATGTTATTCCTATCCTTTTGTTTTTAGTAGCCACTTAATACTTAAGTTAATCCAATCAGAGGTGTTTTTTATAAGACAAACAGAGCTTTGAATATTCAAAATCTCACTAAACATTGTTTCAATTTTAGATGAAGAAAATCTAACAAAACACAGAGGTGGGTAATCATTGGCTTTTCCTTTCTGTGTGGGTTTGTTATTTCAGATAGATTTTATTCATTAAAACATATTAATGTTACTTTTTTTCCAAAGATTACAAATGTTTCTTTTTTCCTTGCAGACTCTGACATACAACAAATAAAAGATGGTGAGTCAAAGTAAAAGATAGAAGAATTTTGTGTTTTTTCATGATTTATTTAATGTTACTATTCAAAATATGTGAAAACACTTCCAAGTAACATTTATTTCAATTTCAGAAAAGGATACACACATCAGACGTTTGGGTGAGTGATATACTTCAAATTACTCCTCTTCATCTGTAATCTGTGAGTTTATGACAATTGCAAGATTTAAAGCAGTAATTACGTAATTAGAGTAATTAACATTTCATTTTTGTTGCAGAAACTGAAATAGAGAAAAGTAAAAAAGGTAATTAAACTAAGTGAAAACTAATCTAATTCCAAAATGCAACTCAGTCTTTATGTTAAAGCTTTGATTTTCAAAGGAAATGTGTTTAACAGCATGATTTTGCTTTTTAGAGGAAAACAACTTAAAGGAACAACTGGGTAAGAGTTTTGTTTAAATGTCCGAATGTGCAATTATATTATTTTGCAATAGCGTAACTTTTCATAAACATAATTATTAGCTTGCTCTTTTAAAATAAACCTTGATTCAGTAAAATTTAAAATTTAAAATGTTACATTTGATTTACAAGTGACAACTTAACTATCTAAAAATGATGTAGCAGTGTGATTATTAAAAACAGCCATGTCTTCCACTCTTTAACCTGTACTTACCACACCACACCATTTTCTAAGCCCACTTAATCTTAAGAAGGTTCATGGAGGGCTGGAGTCTATCCCAGCAAACATGCGGTACAAGGTAGGGACAATCCTCTGGACTGGGCACCAGTCCATCGCAGGGTGAATAAACACAATACAACACACTTATATAAGTCAGTTTATCATTGCCAATCCACCTAACCTGCATGTCTTTGAACTGTGGGAGGAAACCCACATAAACATGGGGTAACATGCAAACTACATGAGGGGACGACCCTGGACATGAACCCTGGACTCCTTACTTTCAGGCAGCAGCACTACGTGTAGTTTACATGTATAATTAGTAACATATAATGTGACATATATCCAATGGCCTTTTAAACACCATACTAGAGTGTTGTAAAGACAGCTCCTACTTGTAGGACTAGAGGATAAAGTGTTGGTCCACTAAGTCAGGGGTCATCTCTGTAGACTGTCATTAGAGGGATACTTTAGTTTTTCTTTTATCACTAGGATAAAAATTGAAAAAACGGTAAGGTGTTATTAGTCACGTATTTAGTTATTGTAAGTTGTTTAGTGATTTCCTGTTAAATTTAATGGTGTAATAACTTTGATGTATTACAGGGCAATCACAATAACTGATATGGTTTCATCCAAAGCATACTTTTTTTCAGTTTCAGCAGTACGTTCACAGATGTTTTAAACATTTTGGATTATTTAAGATTCATAGTTTCTCTTGAACATAGAAAAGCACAAAAAATGCAGACAGGAAGAGTTTCCTAGAAAGTGGCATGAGATTCTAACACACTACTGACGGACACATTCACAACACACCATTATGTGCAATTTGTACACGGATAATTTTCATTTTGTATTCTGTTATAAAAAATAAAGAATGCCTTAAGATCTTAACTTTCAGACTGTGCTAATAGCCCATTAGTAGAAACTAAGAAAAATATATTTCCTCACATAACAGAAGCTTATTTATTCACTTTTGCTAACAGAAATGGCAAAATCAGAGAGCGAAAAGTTGAAACAAGGTAAGATTACCAAAAATAGTATTATATAATATTAATGACATATTATCAGACTAAATATCTTACAATGACCATACTTACTACATCTGTCTTACACAGATAAAAATATATGCATCAAATAATTTATTTTAAATGTGATAAATAGTAATATTATTATTAATATTTATTAAATGTGGTATAGCGCTGTGAGACCTCCTTATAAGTCACTGGACTGATTTTGCATTTTATTTTATAAGGAATTTAGAGGAAAACTATTGTATTCTTTATCTGGACATGAAAATGTATTTCTTTTTTCAGTTAATATAAAGTCTGTTGTCAAAATGAATGAGCACATCACGTTTCATTGTTGTTTTTTCCAGACTGCAGTGACCTTCACAATGAAATAAGTAAGACTACTTTTATTTTAAAATGCTTACACTCTTGTTAAATCTCAGAAGGTACTTCAGCAGAATATATAAATGTTAAGAATTTGGAACAAAAATGATTACAAATTATACTATGATTTAAACATATTATTTAGATTTTTTAGTGCTGTGTGTTTTTGAGACCAAGGGGAAGATTTACATATTAAAGATGGTGAAAATAACACTGCACAGATGCTCAATAGCCTGCATATAACTTTGCTCATGAGTTTACTCTTCTCATAGTATGCACACAATGCTAATTACATATTACTTCTGAAAAGTTTGAGCAGTTAATGTTTTATCTGATAGTTATGCTACACTCTTTCCTATGCTAATATTTTCTTACTTAAGTCCATTTGCTTGCCTCGATTCACACTGTGGTTTCACCTGCCATAGAACCATCTAGATAGTAGAACTTTTCGACAATGATTAATAGTGGGCTATCACATTTGTTTGTTTTATGGAGGGTTTCGTGTCTCAGTCAGGGACTCAATTAATGAGTGCTTCAAGTCCCTTAAGTCTGGAGCTTCATTTTCTAGCTGGTTAGATGTAGTGCTTACTGTTGACTTTATTCTGTTGCTCATTATTCTGTCTGAGAACATTGCTCTGGTTAGTACTGCAGGGTGGTGATCCAAAATACACCTTAAAACCAAACATTAATTATTTACTGGAACAAAAGAATTAACAGTACACAGATGTGAAAGTTATTGAAAATGATTTGTGAACAGCTTACTAACATGCAAAGAATTCAAAGAGATTTAAGAAAGTGTTCTCCAAAGAACAGCAGAGAAAAATTCCCCAAAGAAACACGAGAAGAAGTTTTAGTTGGCAAAAAGACATTTTTCTAGCTGTGATTTCTGTCAAAGGAGTAGTTACTAAGCAGTAAATGATGGAGTTCCCAAACTTTTATATTTGAAATATGTTAAGAAGAGAAGCCATCTTAGCCCACCAGTAAAAGCTTGGCCTAAGTACTGGTTTGGATCAGAAATGGTGGTCGTCATCTAAAAAAGAAGAAAAAAAAATTGAAAAGCAGCAACAAATAAAAAAGGTAATAATCATGCAAGATAAATAAAAAACATTCTTGCAGTTGGCCTTGGCAAAGTAAGCAAAAACACAAGGAGAATTTTTTGCTTTTGCAGTTTGCATTCTCAGTTTTATTGTGTTATGCCTTCTCTTTGCCTTTTTATACTATGATTTTTAAAATCAGATATATAACTGCCCTGCAACCCTGCTTTTGATAATCTGCTGTCCATAAGGGCATTTGACTCAAAAGTTTTGCTGACCAGTACATTTCAACTTCAATCACTTGATATTACATCTTGGTATACAAGACATACAAAGAGAGCAATCCGCTCGTCATATGTTACATCAGACCACATGTGCACCCTGGAATTTGGCTTTAGTCTGTGATGCCGGATCAGTTGCAGTGAATGTCTGTTCAGGTCAGTCACAATTACATCTAACATGCTGTCACTTATGGACAGAGTGTAATTCTGTAAGGTATCATCTGTACTGTATTCTATATTTCTGCCTTGTACCCTTAAAATCTAGTGAATGGCAGCTTTGAAAGTTATTCAGCATCCTTATGATACCACACACAGTCAGAACTGGTATAATTCTTCTTAAGTTGAGCAAAATCATCACCTTTGTATGCTTCATTATTACTAGAACTAGAAGCTATCCTGTGGACACTGTCCATTTATGAAGAACTATCACTATTATCACACTGTATCCTGCAGGGGGCGCTCCAGCTCCTCAAATCCGACACGGACAGACACAGGCAGAAGTTCTGCACAAACAAGGCTTTTATTCTGTATTGGAAAACTCTTTCCCAGATGTTTCTCACAACCAAAGCACAGTACAAAGCACAAATATGTCACAGTAGTAAGAAGCGCAACACTTTTGTTTTTTTTCTCTCTCTCTCTCTCTTTTCCTTCCTTCTGTTTTTCTCACTCCGCCTCCTCCTTCCTCCAGCAAGCTTCATCCATCTTCCTCCCAAGTCTGGCTTCTGGAATGAAGGCAGCTGGCTTCTTTTATCCTGCTCCCAATAGTACTTCCAGTGGCCTGTTAGCATGGTCCAGAAGCATTTCTGGCTACCCATGCAGCAGCCCATGGCGTTATCCACCAAACCCAACAGGGCTGAATTTGCAAACTTCAAGTCCCATGATGCCTGGTCCTTCCACTGCAAAGGCATTCTGGGTAGGTAAGTGTGCCGACAGTCCACTACAACAAGATAAATCACTTTCTTCTTCACACGCTTTATGTTCCAACAGTGACCTGCTAAGCATTTCCTGAAAGCTTCATAATGCTAAGTACTTTGTTAACTTGTAGTTAAGATAATTTCCTAAAACCCTTCATAAATAAAGTAGTATTTATTCTCGTTTGTAAAGTAACGGTTGCATCATCCCACTCGTTATTTTTAACATCGTTCTTTATTTGAACATTTTGCCTGCGATACTAGCACAGAGATACAGAGGATGCTCTAAGTAGATCTCAGAAAATACACGGACACTGTTTTTTGCACAATGTAATAACGAAAGGTCAATGTTGTCATTTAAATATAAAATTATAATGTAGGTTATAAATTAGTGCAGTAGGGCTCATTATAGCTTTGATGAGTTAACTAATCGAAATTTGCTAAGTAATCAGTCACATTCTTTAAAGGGGGAAGGTGAAGCCCCCCTTAATACCAGCAACAGCAATGGAAGCTGACCAGAGAAGCATGCAGTTCAACCAGAGATGCCATTTGAGACAGTGCCACCCAAGAAGCCAAATTAAAATGTACATGCTCTTATCAGGGCGACAAAAACTTCTCGGGTCATCTCAGTAATCAACAATACAGAGAAACACAGGCTGTGCAGGGGTGAAATAATGACCCTACAAGGTCTGGCACAGGACAAATGAGAAAGATGGACACACTAGAATTTTGCCCTCACCTCCACTGTGATGCTTCTGACAGTTCTCTATTTCTACACCACCAGTGGATTCCTGCTGACCGTTGGTGATGCACATGTCCAAATCTGAGCATGCAGTGACCAGATTACTATTGTGCCACACATGTTACAAACCTTGAGGTTGTGGGTTTAAATGCTCTACAGACAATGTGTAAGCAAGTTTCTTCACCTGCACTCGAATTAGAAAAACAAAAGAAATGTGACAAATTGTATTTCAAATGTTGTTAGTTGTTTTGATTAAAGGTGTAAGCCAAATAATATAATAACAATAATAGTAATGCAAAGCCTTGCATGACACTAAAAATGGTTGTTATGCCAGTGCAGACATAACTGGCATTGTAGGTGCAGTGGATGGAATGCTTATCCATATTCATAATCCCAGCCTCTTGAATTCCAGCTACACCTGCCGAAAAGGGTTCTTGATGGTAAAAGTCCATGTGATATGCAGCCGATCATCAGCCAAATCTTGTGGACAAGCAACCTAGGGGTACACATTATGCTTATATCTGGAAAATTGTGGAGTGTGTCAGATGGAAAGGGATGGTGCATTTGCTGGTGGCAGGTTACTGGGACACAGTGGAAGTCCTCTTCGTGAATACCTACTAACTCCAATGTTGCATCCTAAAACCATGGCTGAGTGGGGGTAGAACAGCATACGTCAAAGCATGCACACTGTTGCCCTAATATGCTCTGGGCAGGTGGAAGATGTGATTCCAGAGTCTGCACAAGCCCTTGGTGAATTCCACAAGCCTTAGAAAACAACATTTCTTTATTTTTTTCTAACCTTTCGATAAGTTGTTTCAGCTTCTCTTTTGTGAAGTTTTCTTCCTTTTCCTACCTCTGCTCGCCACAGCTCTTTTTTTGCAAGGAAACCATGTCATGTTTTGAGCCCATTTATAGATTATCGACTAATACGTAATATGTTAAATTAATTTTACCTATTACAGGTATTTGAAATTTTTATTTCTTTACTTTGTATTTGTGTGGTTTTTTTTTTTTATATTTGAACATGTCTGGTGTGACAATGTATATTTGACCATTGAAATACATGGGATCGATATTCCTTTTTCTGATGCAGACACTGTGGAGGAGCTCGACAAATTTCTTTAAACTCGTTTATTAAATGTTGAATAACAACTCGCTCTTTCTTTATCTGTATCATTTGCTATCTCGTTCGTCATTCACTAAAACTGATCATTTTAAGAGAAATGCACCCAGTTCTCCTGCACATTGATGTGCCTTATTCTGTAACCAGCGTGCTCATGTTCAGGATGAAGTGTGCACTCACTTTGAACAAGATTTATGCTTTTCAAATATTTTAGCTATTGTACCACTGCTGCTTCTACTAATGTAGGAATCTCTTCTTTGGAAATCTAACAAGGTTTTCTGACCCTTGTTTCTTTTACTTTACTGTATTTATAGTCCTAATGTTAGCTGCAATAAAGTTCCTGAAGCAAAAAGAGTTTTTTCCTGTACTTGTTAACTTTGATTCTAGCCAGACTCTTAGACATAATACATGTACCCTGACATTTTCAGTCCATTTTGAGTGAAATCTTGTGCTAAACTGTATTATGTTTTATACATGCCATATACTTTTTTGCCTTGGAAGTGCTTTCTGTTTAATGTTTTTCTTCTTGCTTTGATTTGGCTGTAAAGGAACATTTTAGTATACTGTTGCATTTTTTGCTTTGGTTTGTCTACTTTTCTCTCTCCCAATGAAGTCAGTCAGTCAGTGTCCAACCCACTATATCCTAACTACAGGGTCACGGGGGTTTGCTGGAGCCAGCCCCAGCCAGCACAGGGCGCAAGGCAGGAACAAATCTCAGGCAGGGCGCAAACCCACCGCAGGATACACACACACACACACCAAGCACACACTAGGGACAATTTAGGATCGCCAGTGCACCTAACCTGCATGTCTTTGGACTGTGAGAGGAAACCGGACCACCCGGAGGAAACCCACACACACGGGGAGAACATGCAAACTCCATGCAGGGAGGACCTGGGAAGCGAATCCAGGTCTCCTAACTGCGAGGCAGCAGTGCACCATCATGCCGCCCATTCAGCCATCATCTGTTATGAATTATTTAACTTCCAAGATTTAATACATCTCCACATATTCTAATAAAATATCAGACTAGAAGAACACAGCATGTCTGTGCTTCATTCTTCATCCACAGGTTAAACAAAATTTATACAGTTTAAGAAAGTGGATATTTATCACCTTTAGCATAATGTTACAAAATATTGTGTGACAATAGTTCTGGGTGTAACCAAGTGTGGAGAGGATGCACCATTGAGAGCTCCATTAAGGAGAAGCAATATTAATGAAATTAAATCACTCATTTGGAAAGCACTGCACTGGTCAGTGCTAATGTGTTATGTAAAAACGGACAGGAATCGGAGTCCTGAATTAATGGTTACCTGTTCAGTAGGGCTTTATATATGGAAGACTTGCAACTGGCAACACATGTCATTTGCTAATTGGTGTTTAATGTTTTGCATTTTCTAGATGATTTTTAAACATTATAAGTATCTATAAGTTGGCAGACTCCCTGTTTCTTGCTTATTCCTTTATGGCTATCTTTATTTATCTTCATTTTGACTAAGGCTGTGATTTGCTGTAAAACTTATTTACATTTTTTTATTTAAATCACATTATTATTCCTCTTTTTCTTTTAGTTTCCTAAACTGCACTTTGATATTTTGTTTTACTCTATTATTAATGTGTTTTCTTCTCAACTGTCCTCTAACTTCCAAAATGTGTCAGTAAACTATTTTAAGGTGAAACTGCAGAGTTTCCAAAATCAGCTTCAGTATTGCAAAGTTACACAGTTAGAATTTCCGATGGATTATAGAGTGCCTGGTCAGTGGACATCAGCCAACAATTGTACTTATGGTTCATTTGACATTTTCTTTATTTTTATGTCTCCTTAAAAGAAAACCGAGGATACGTCTCAAACCAAGGTATGGCATTTATTATATTCATATCATGAAGGAGTAAACTCCAGTATGAGTAATGATGAGTAACTGTTGGGTTTTTATTGTAGAGCTTGAGGAGATGCGCTCAGTAAAAGGTAAGTAAAAAGACTACACTTGTGAACTGGTTTTTATAGTCGGGGTTACTCACTGAAGCCAATTTTGTAGTTTTTTTGTCAGTTTTGTATACCAAAAACGTGTTTAAAAAGTTTTTGTGTTTTAATTATATTTTGTGCAGCAAATCCAAAATTCAGTTATTAATTCAATGTTTTGTTTCTTTTTCCATAGCTAATATAACAATAAGCCAAGACAAATCATCAAAGAATGTTAAAGTGTCTGCAGATGGAAAGAAAGTCAGAGCAAAAACAACCAAGCTAACAGGATGGGACTGTGCCATCGCCAATGAGAGCTTCACTGCTGGGAGACACTACTGGGAAGTGACGGTGGGAGACATTTATAAATGGAGACTGGGTGTCACCAGTGACTCAGACTTTAGTGAAGTAAAAGACAAGACTAAAGCCAGGCAGTATTACTGGGCACTGAAGTGGAAAGAGAAGAAGTGTATTGCTGTAAATGGTGAACAAGAAACAGAGCTGACTTCAAAACAGAAGGCCAGTGTGATTGGAGTGTTTCTGGATTATGACAAAGGACGGCTTTCCTTCTACAATTTAGATGACACTTCTCATATTCACACTTTCATATTCACCACTAAACTTCCCCTCTATCCTCTTTTTAACTGTGCCAGCCCTGACAAAGATCTTGTTATTTTGTGTTAAGTAGAAAATGGAATGGAAGAGTCAAAGACAGACAGGACTGCAGCCTTATGTTCAAGCAGAGCAAAGTGACCTCTTACACATGTAATATTACTGTGTTGTAATATAAAACAAATCTGACAGTAACCTAGTGCATCTTATACATTAATGTTTATAGTTTCCTATCATTAATTGAAATTTATGAATTACATTTATGAATTAAAGTAAACCACAGTATTGTTGGACTGTAAAACTGAATACAAGCTGAACTTTTCTTCTGAAGTCTCATTTAGCATTTTCATGTCAGGCGTTGCAGAGAACCAATGTGAATCAGGCTGCTGTCAAAAAAATGGAATTCCCTGAAATATTGAGATTTATGTTTCTAAATCTCCTTTTTACTTTCAGTAACTACACTGCATGGATTGAAAAAATTTTCAGTGTTTAATCCAATCATTTACATAATATGGTATTAGCCTTTGTCCAAAAAGAGTTTATTTGTAAATGAGTCTTTAGATCAAATATTATGTAAAGGTGCTGCAGGTGGTACAGCATTCACTCATATTCCAGCTCTCCTTCTGTGGAATGAGCAGTTGAAGTTTTGAAAAACATTAATGCCAGCATACAGAGATAGGAGAAGTGACTTATTCTTTTTTACAATGTGCATAAAAAGTGCCAGTTAACAGTCAATACTAGCAAGAAATATGTATTTAGAATAAAAATATTTCAATTAGAGAACATTTACTTCATAGAGGTTTATTGAAGATTAAACACTGCCTCTTCTGCCAAAATACTGTATCTATAAAATGACACTTTAATTTATATTAATGCCTTGCATGCATAGCGAGCTTATTTGTTTTGCAAAGTCAGTGTGTATATGAATAAAACATAGCTGGTACTAAGTATTTATAAATATTGATTTTTTTCATAGTTAATGTTCCATTTCTTCCAAATAAAGTAACATTTTGCCATTACTGTATTGTTTTTAGTGATGTAGAGAACTGCTTGTCCTCTATTACTGCATTCGTTCCTATCAGTCCCACATTGACAGATCTCGTACTTACAAATGAAGCCTTTTTTTATATGGAATAAGAGTGAAAAGTAAGCAGTTCTGCCATTGCAGCTCTACATGAATAGGAGAAAAACTATTTGGTGCAAATTTGTTAGCTAATATCAAATTTAAATTACTAACACAGTCTTGCATTTAATCCACACTTTATATTTTAAACATGAGTAATGTTTGATTTTTTCATTTACAAACAGTTAAATCTTTTTGTGTTCTGTAAAACATCTTGATTAACAGCAAATAATGTCAACTAAACAGCTTAATAACCACTTGGTCATTTTCAGTTGATAAATTCCTATAATGGACTGCTCATTGTTGGAGGAGAATGGACATCCTAGGTGAGATGGGGAGAAATACATTACCCAGACGGGAGGCCAGTGCAACGACACAGACGGAACAAATAAATAACTTTGTACCCGGCTGGTGTAAATTAATGAGGGACGAGCAGAAGCCAAGAGTCGGCAGTGGTTCCATCCCCCACACGCAAGGTGGCAGTGGCCTTGTATGTGAACCCAGTTGGGACCACCCGCAGGAGTGCGTGGGAGATGGAGTCCTGACGTAGAGCCCTTTTGGGGTCCCTGGGGATTGAGAGAGGGCAATGGCCCAAAAGTGCTCCCAGGAAGACATGGCATGCTTGGGTCTGCCATAAAATGGTGCACACTGCCTTACATAACTGAGTCAGAGTTGAGAGGCAGCGGGCAGAGATGGAGAAGGAGAATCGTTTAAGTTATTGTATTATTGCGGCTGAACATTGGAAACAGGTCTGTGGAGAAGTGATTGGAGAGAATAAAAGTCTGTTATTTGATCTTAATGATGTGTTTGGTTTTACGGTGTCTGTGGTTTGTGGCTCTCTGGCGCTCCCTTATGGTCACACCACCCTAAAAAGAGGGAGTTAGTAAGGGAAAGGTGAATATTATTGATACATAAAATGCTATGTACAGTACATAAATTTTCTTTATTAAAAATGATAATAAGATTTTTAAGATAGCATAATACTAATCTAAAACTGTGAAGCATTTACAAATTGTAAAAAGAAATATCAGAAATACAATCAGTGCTTTATAGACTGTTAAAAACTGCAGCTGTATTCTGAAACAGTCCATACAGTAGTTATGGGAACCTCACGTCAAGTTCAGCAGTAGTTCTGCAGCAAGAACCAACCCTGGGGTCCCTCCAGTCCATTGCAGGGCACCCTCAATCTGTCATCTCCACTTCCTCACACTGAACCAGTTTAGAGCTTCCCCGTCTATCTGTAGGAATGGAGGAGAGCCACGTAAAAAAGGTAAAAACACACAAATTTGTGGGAGATGGCCCATCTTTCAAGGATCTAATCTTTTCCTATAAAGCAGAAATTTTACCTGCTATTCCACCTTACTATTATACTAATTTATTCTGGCGCATAACTGTTAAAATACTTTAGTGATGTTTACATGAACCCAAAATATTATAGGTGGTAAAGGCTAAAAAAAGTAACAAAATGAGAAAATAGCCAACCAACAATAATTTTTCTTGTATGTTAAAGAAGACACAACAATGTGAGAGGTTGGAGTACCACTCTGGTGACCCCATATAACTGAAGGTTTTGGCAGCAAACAAAAAGCACATAAGAAGTTGTAGAAACATCTTTACAGTCCAAAACAGAAATGAAGAAGATAGCAAATTTCCAGGTGATAGGGCGGATCAACAGGAAGATGCGGGTCTAGGAGGGTGGGCACCGGAAGTGATGTCAGTGGTGAAGTGGCTGTCAACCTTATGTTCAGCCGAAGGAGGAAGAGAGAAGGCATCAGACCAAAAGTGGCAACCCTGATTCAGTGGGTGGTCACCATCATCCAAGCCCTTAAGCTGTCTCTAATGCACAAGTGCTTGACAATATCCTATCAAAGAAAACGGAGTCAATGTGCTACACAAACCACCAAACACAAAAAACATCTGCCACTATAGAGAATAAAACATACAGAAAAGTGGAATATTAAGAAACTGTAACAAGATGTCAAATGATTTTTAGCACTGGAGAAAAATTAAACATTTAGCATGACAGAAGACCTGGAGAAAACCATGCCTTTAGTTTTTTTTTTGTGTGAATGCTTTAATGCACTGCTTTTCAAGCACAGACTTTGGCCGATCTTTGTGACTTGAAGCAGTGACAGTGGGAGCAGACATCTTAATGATTGTATCTTAATTCATTTGGGTATGCTCTAATAAGACAGCTATGCCTAGTCCCAGTGAGGCATTATGAGGGCTTATTCTTTTGATAGAAACAAGCCCTTATGGTGTTTCTTGATACGCTTTTGCTGAATAATTAGTTGGCTGAATGTCCTCAGTGACAATGTGTCATGGAGAGCATTGTTCATAATGGCACTCAGTTTTGTTTTAATTCTGTCCTTGGCTACAACCTCCATTGGGTCCAGAGTGCATCCCATAACCAAGCCTGTCCTTTTATTTAGCTTATTGTTTCAGCAGGTCTCTTTTGAAGTGATGTTACCCGCCCTCCACATGTCAGCATAGAAAATCACACTGGCCATCACAGAGCTGTAGAAGATGTGAAGGATGTCACTTCCCAAGGAAAAGAACCTGCTCTGTCCTTTCTTAAACAGTATAGTTTCATTGGCAATAAAACAAATCTTCATTAAATTAAATAATGCTTAATAAACTTTACCTAGACTTTATCGCTTCTAGTTTTACATTCAAAAGAAAGGCCTTTTGGTTTTCTTGGGCTTTCCCTGCTGTTTCATGATCTGTTCTGGAGCCATGATACCCAGAATAGCATGAGAAGACATGTGAGTAACTTGTGACAACAGTATAGGGTGAAATTAGGCCACATTATTTATTTTAAGTATGGATCTTCATCTGACATTACACTTTCTAGAAATATGTAATGATATGCATCATTAAGGGTGTTGTGCTGCTTTGAAGTACAAGTGACATGAAGTCAAACTGAAACTTCACATTTACATGGACTACTCAACATCAGACCTAAGTCTAATGTATCACACAGATCAACATCTTCTATGGTGTATCACTTACAATGTCTTTGTTGGTAAACACCAAGTAACAGGCTAAAAAGTTAAGAGTGTGCGAAACACCTCACACGTTAGCACATAAAGCAATAGATTAAAATATGGAACCTTCATAAACTCAACTGTGCCAAAGAACTTTGTTTTTCAAAATGTTTGGTATCTGCTCTATGCAGCTTTTCTAAATAATTCAGTTACTCTTGTCTAATTCTATTATTTTTTTTCCTTTTAGGTATTGTATTTGTGCACATAAGTCATAAGTTATGGAACATTAAAAAAAGAAAAAAAATTGAATGATTGAATATTCTGCTCAGAGATGGAAACTAGTGCAACTCATATCTGGTTAGCCAAAACATTTTTTGAATCCATCTAATATTGTTTATGTGTAAGTATTTGTAATATGTAATAAACTCCAGAGAAGAATGCAAGTTTTCAGTCAAACAAAACCATGGCTGCAATGGCTATGTTTGTCTGAAATCAATAAATCTGAAGGTGTGGTAGTGACAGAAGGACAGATTGAGCTGCTGTGCTTTTAAAGACAGATCAAGAAAGCGGCCTTGTAGTGAGCAGGTGTCGGAACAGCTGAGTTCTCAAAAGTATAATAAGACAGACCAAGGCACTAGCCAAAAATCAAAGTCACATATACTTGCCATGTCTTACAACATTTGTCACCAAAGAGTTATTCTCTTGTTTTTAAATAATGAGATGTGGTGATGCAGGTGCAGTTCTCCTGTCCATTGTTGTACAGTATAAAGTACCCAACAGCCATACCTGAGTAAAAGCAGAGATAATGACATAAGTAAACGTTTCCCATGAGAAAAATACTCGACTAGAAGTTTTAAAGTGCGGTATCTGATGTAAAGTGTACTTACACATAATAAAGGTACAAGTAAATATAGGATCTTTCATTGTTTTGTATATATTTGAATTTCCCCTTTGGGATTAATAAAGTATCTATCTATCTATCTATCTATCTATCTATCTATCTATCTATCTATCTATCTATCTATCTATCTATCTACAGTGCATCCGGAAAGTATTCACAGCGCATCACTTTTTCCACATTTTATGTTACAGCCTTATTCCAAAATGGATTAAATTAATTTTTTCTTCAGAATTCTACACACAACACCCGATAATGACAACGTGAAAAAAGTTTACTTGAGATTTTTGCAAATTTATTAAAAATAAAAAATTGAGAAAGCACATGTACATAAGTATTTAAAGCCTTTGCCATGAAGCTCAAAATTGAGCTCAGGTGCATCCTGTTTACCCTGATCATCCTTGAGATGTTTCTGCAGCTTAATTGGAGTCCACCTGTGGGAAATTCAGTTGATTGAACATGATTTGGAAAGGCACACACCTGTCTATATAAGGTCCCACAGTTGACAGTTCATGTCAGAGCACAAACCAAGCATGAAGTCAAAGGAATTGTCTGTAGATCTCCGAGACAAGATTGTCTCGAGGCACAAATCTGGGGAAGGTTACAGAAAAATTTCTGCTGCTTTGAAAGACCCAATGAGCACAGTGGACTCCATCATCTGTAAGAGGAAGAAGTTCGAAACCACCAGGACTCTTCCTAGAGCTGGCCGGCCATCTAAACTGAGCGATCGGGGGAAAAGGGCCTTAGTCAGGGAGGTGACCAAGAACCCGATGTCAGAGCTCCAGAGGTCCTCTGTGCAGAGAGGAGAACCTTCCAGAAGGACAACCATCTCTGCAGCAATCCACCAATCAGGCCTGTATGGTAGAGTGGCCAGACGGAAGCCACTCCTTAGTAAAAGGCACATGGCAGCCCGCCTGGAGTTTGCCAAAAGGCACCTGAAGGACTCGCAGACCATGAGAAACAAAATTCTCTGGTATGATGAGACAAAGATTGAACTCTTTGGTGTGAATGCCAGGCATCACGTTTGGAGGAAACCAGGCACCGCTCATCACTAGGCCAATACCATCCCTACAGTGAAGCATGGTGGTGGCAGCATCATGCTGTGAGGATGTTTTTCAGCGGCAGGAACTGGGAGACTAGTCAGGATAAAGGGAAAGATGACTGCAGCAATGTACAGAGACATCCTGGATGAAAACCTGCTCCAGAGCGCTCTTGACCTCAGACTGGGGCGACGGTTCATCTTTCAGCAGGACAACGACCCTAAGCACACAGCCAAGATATCAAAGGAGTGGCTTCAGGACAACTTTGTGAATGTCCTTGAGTGGCCCAGCCAGAGCCCAGACTTGAATCCGATTGAACATCTCTGGAGAGATGTTAAAATGGCTGTGCACCGACGCTTCCCATCCAACCTGATGGAGCTTGAGAGGTGCTGCAATGAGGAATGGACGAAACTGGCCAAGGATAGGTGTGCCAAGCTTGTGGCATCATATTCAAAAAGACTTGAGGCTGTAATCGCTGCCAAAGGTGCATCGACAAAGTATTGAGCAAAGGCTGTGAATACTTATGTACATGTGATTTCTCAGTTTTTTTATTTTTAATAAATTTGCAAAAACCTCAAGTAAACTTTTTTTGCTTTGTCATTATGGGGTGTTGTGTGTAGAATTCTGAGGAAAAAAATGAATTTAATCCATTTTGGAATAAGGCTGTAACATAACAAAATGTGGAAAAAGTGATGCGCTGTGAATACTTTCCGGATGCACTGTATCTATCTATTCATTCAAAAAAGTTCTTACACACTGAAAATAAATAAGGCTGTATTTTTTGACAAACAAACATCTTAATAAAATTAAAAAAAAACTAACAACCGAATACTTTTGTAATAGAACTTTCCCCTCCTTCCACCTTCACTCTTTTCTGTATCCTTTCCGTCCCTACCTTCTTGGTTCACCTCTCCCTACAATTCATGTCCTCCTATCCTTATCTAAACCTGAAGACATTTTTTTCATTTTTAGAAGGTTAGTGACTTCCATAATGCTAATAAGCCCTTTGAAGGCCGCTGAGGCAGGTAGCGCAGTATCGCTATGCACAATTTTTAACAATTTACCTATCACCTTTAGTGAAGTAGCAGATGTGGATGAAATTAATGTTACTTAACCTTGGGTGGAGTTTGACATTTAGGCCTGGGGTGTGCATCATAATTTTGTTCTTTGAATATTTTGAAACAGGGCTGTGTTTGACATGTAATGAAGAGTTGCTCAGACTGTGAAGCCGCACATTCAGAAAAAAGCTCTGCTGTTGTTTCAATAGCATCTACTTCGTACTGGGGACCTGTTTGCAGACAGAAGCAGGTATTGGACATATAAAGGAATATATTGTACACAGAATATACTAGCTGAAATAGCCATTTTCATAAAGTGATAATGACCAAAAAATTGAAATGAAATGAACAGCAACAATGCTGACATGGTAATCATCAGTAGATTGAAGAGATGGTTCATATCAAGAAGTCAGTGTTACTTTTGGCAGACATCCTAAGCTCCAGTAGATGAACTAACATCAAAAGATGAACTAACATCATGAGCCAAACTAGAGTTAACCAAAGAATAACAAACACAACCAGGAAATAAACACTGTAACCACAAAGGGGTGCCACTGGGCCCCAAACCACAGACACAGCAATACCCAACACAATTCTAGGTTCAAATGAAGGATTTTTATTTGACAAAACACCTTCTTCATAATAACACTGGCAAAAATATTCCAATCGCAATCCTCTACTTCCTCCTCTAATATTGTAGTCCGCTGCCTCTGTCCCTGAATCATTTAAGTCAGGTGATGTGCTCTTTTTTCTGTATGTTCTTCCTTTCTAGCACCTTCATAGCTCCCCCCTCAGATGAGCCCTGTGAGGGGATAAGAATACACTGTCACTGGGTGCACTCTGTAGCTGTCAATTTATCCCTCATTGGGTTTATAGCCACTGCTGCATCAGTGGTGGCTCTTTCTCAGTGAATTGTCACCAAGGACAGTGTCTCCATCGGTGTCCCAACCCTTGACATTCAAAACAACACCCTCTTTGACTTCTAAAGCAGAGAGGGAACTAGATAAGGTCTGCCCCCTCTGAAGTTTTATCCCTTTGTGTAAAATCCCCTTTGGTCTGTCATTGATTGACGGGGTGGAAGTAGGCAGTGGTATAAAGTCACACAACCTTGGCAGGCATTCCTGTTTGGTTGCTTCTAATTTATTGGGCAAGTCTTTAATTTATGTTAGATTCCCCATTTTATTTTTTGAACTTTGGATGGTTTGGGACCCTTTATCAGTTAAAGAGGGCCCCTAAACCATTTGTTTGGCTTTTATTAGTGCAAGGGGATACTTTATCCTAATATCCTTTTGCCCTGTAGAAGCAAGTGCTACTCCTTCCTCTTCAATATTCAGAGTTCGTTGGTTTGGGTAGTAGTCTCCATTTACCTGAGATCTGACCATAAGGGAACCTTTTTTCCACATCTGTTGGACTGAGTGATACTTGATTCCCCTCAGTGGTTTCAGAGATCACTATACACTTTACCATACTAGAAATGCTCACCAGTATGGCCAAATCCACTTTGGGTGGATTCAATGCCCGAATGCAGAAGATATTTGTTAAGAGCCTCCAGTGGTGCTTTGACAGTGTCTTCAATCCTTATTACTTCATTATTTATGGGCAGAGTGGTGACTCTGAGGCTAGGGATCTGTGCCAGCAATTGGAACGTTGTTGGTTCGAATCCTGTAAATGCCTGAAGTGACACTACTCCGTTGGGCCTTTGAGCAAGTCCTTTGACCTGCAATTGCTTCGTCATGGGTATGAGGTTAATCTGCATCCAGTCCTGCAAGCAGTCCCTCCAACTTGCAGTGAAAACTTGGGAGTTGGTGGCAGGACTGGCACTCCAGCCACTGTAAAAAAACTCACATTGTTGCAGTGTGGTGTTGAGGTGTCACTTGTTGCACGGCTGCACTCGGGTCCCAATCTAGGTGGTTTGTTGTATGGTAATGTGGTGCATCACTGCATACTCCCAATCTCTAAGGTGTTCCATACAGACTGGAGTGTGGTCATTGGTTTTAAAAGGTCTCAAGCTCCTGGAGGTTGATTTGGCTTTTGGCTTGGATTGTCTGACTTTGGGTGGATCTTTGGGAATCTCTGTCCCATCTTTGTGAGTCCAACAAGCGCTAGTCTAGTGCATGCACACTCTGGTTTTCCATGGAACTGTGGGAAGAATGAGTCCAGAACTTACTTTTCAGGGACAGTCTGTTCCATCTTAAAAATTTTAGTGGTGGAAGTCAGATACGAATTCTGAGACCCCTTATCATCTCCTGGTAAGAAAAGGGAATCATTTACCCCTAGTCTGGTTGTCAGGGATTTTTTAGTAGTGGATCTGGCATTTGGGGTTGTAATAACGATGTTTTCACCACTCCTGTCTTCTTGTGCCTCACGGCCTTCTTGTCAGGAAGCTGAAATATAGAGAAGATGGCCTGCCACAGGCTCGTTGTTTTCATAGTGAGAATCCCCGAGGTTTTTTGCATCACTTTCCAGTGATTTTGACTCTTTGACGGTATGTAGCTCATCTTTACTTAAGGTTAGTAGTGCTCTGTCATCCAGCATCCCTCCAGCAAGGTACTATTCCTACGCATATGGGTCCCATTCTTGGACTCAGTATGCTGGCCAGATGTTTTCATACAAAGCTGAGCTTCCTGTAGGTGACTGGTTGCTTCCTCCTCTGCTGGCTTTTCTGGTGGTTCTTCGTACTATTTCTGGCCTCAGGTGTTGACGCCAGATGTTTAGGATTACGTTCAGGGTTTTGATTATGATAAAATAACTTGCAGGTCCCTGCCAAGCAAATGGCCAGAAATCCTGCAGACTACTGTATCCTAATTGTACCCAGAAAGAGACACCCTTGAGCCCCTAACCACAGACAAAGTAATACCCAGCACAATTCCAGATTCAAATATACCATTCGCAATTCTCTCCTTTACCCTCCAAGAGTGTCCCCTGCTTCCTCCCAACTCGTGAGGCTGGTTGTCTCTCTTTTAAAGGTGACTTGGGAACTACTTCCAGTCCCCAGTCCAAGTTGTCCAGACCACATCCAGGTTGTGCAGAAACCAGGGCAGCTGTCCCCGGGAGCGCCCTCTGGTGGTCACCAAAGACCCTGACAGGCCTGAGTTTCCAGGCTCCAACTTTCATGCAACCCTGCAGGTGTCCCAATTGGGTTCAGCCCTGAGGAACACTGCCACCTGTCATGTGGGGGAATAACCTGCTCCTGGTAAGCCTGTTCAGCTGGTCCTTCCATTATGTCATCCTAAATGGGTATGAATCCTTCTTTATCCTGGCCAGGATGCCTGCGTTTCCTTCCTGGAGCCTACAACACAGTAAATATTGTAGAATACTATAGAGAAGGCTATATGCATATAATATAGAATGTATATAAATGTATTTCACAAAAACTATATTAATCAAATGTTATACTCTGTAGTAATGATATACACAATACCATGACAGAGCATTATCACAGCACACAAAACACATATGTACAGCATAAGCAAGACAAATACCAAGGCAGGTATAGAATGGACACACACACATCAAAGCAGAGAGACAACAGTAACAACTCACCATATGGCACTCCTTCGTGCGTATTCAATGGAACTTGCTTTATCTGTTAAAAAGAAAGATGGCTAAGTGGTTCTACAGAGTGATAAAATGGAGGAACCATTTTTGGTTCCCATAGGAACCATTCGCATGAAGGTTCCAGAAAGAACCTTCATTTATTTAGATCTAAAAACGGGCTCCATAATAAACAGTGAATAGATAATAACAGATTTGTGAAATAGCAATTGTGTTCATGGCTTTAAAAAGACTCTTCTTGCTTCATTTCATATCCTGCCAATTTGACTTTATTTAGTGAAACGTTGACCACAACAAAAAGACTACCTGCACACAATAACATGCTAAGTTCAGGTTTTCTGGATCTATTAGTATCCTGCAGCCTGCTGTACATAAAAGATTTGTGTTTTCCCAAAAATTAAGAACCTTTTCAAAGCCCTAAGAATCAATTTTCATGTGCAAAAATCCATTTACTGAATGAAATTGCTCTTTTCAAAGGAATGGATCTATGAGGAATCAAACAACACAGTCAAGTATGGAAAAGTTAAAGGTAAAAGTAAAGTTTTTTCCTGAGTGGAGAAAAAAAAACTTCAACAACAGCCTGACTCGACTGAGACTGAAATATATTTCGCAAGACCAACAGCCAAGTCTGAGGCAAGTCTAAGTATGAATACCCCCGAGTCCAGGACAAGTCCAAGACAATCAAAAGAAGTCTTGAGTACCACAGCACTACTGCAGGTTCAGAATGAATCATCATTAAAGTGTTGCTGACAGAGTGAATCATTTCCGTTTATACAAATTATAATTTAAACTGTAAACCGATTTCTAGTGACCACTTTCAGTGAAAAGCCAGATAAAATGTAACCTTAACCAAACTAGTAACTAAAAATAAGTTCAGAAACAAAAAGGAAAAACAGACAGAACATGAAGCTTCCATACAAAGGTTGCTGCTTGCACAGCACCCAGAAGTGAAATCTTGCATCTCTGAGTGCTCTGAAACAAAGATCAGCCATTACAGTTGCTGTTTTGTATAGAATGATACATTTCTGACAATTTAATTCTACTCTAAATCCTTAGCCCTTATACTTTTATTTGGATGTACAGCTTTGTTAATATTAAGTGGTTGTGAAAAATGAAAGGATTCAAAACTTAGACAAGGACTGTGAAAACAAGGACTTACTCTTAAATGAACCTTTCCAAAGAAATTCGATTGATGGCTCAATCCTGTATTTTTTATTCAATTTTAAATCTTCAATTCCTATTACATTACGACAGACCTCCACGCTGTATGTAATCGGGAGCGTTTGCTTTGAAGTGTACTTGAATACCTGCCATTTGAGTTGAGGGGCTGCAGCCCCATAATGCAGTGCAGCCATCAGGTGCTATTTACAGGTAATGTTGAGGGTCTCAGACGGAGATCAATGTAAATTGTGAGTTGTTAAAGGCACATGAGACATTGAACATTAAAACAAAATTAACCTTATTTGTGGATTGCTGTGTCTTTTTAGCTTTTACGCTCTTGATGTTGGTGTTATGTATTATTTAAAAAAATAGTTATCTTTATAAAAGAAGTGAATAAACGGACACGTTTACTTATTTTATACGGATAGTAGACCGATTTCTATGTTTACTGCGTTTTGAAAGAGACTTTTCATTTTTACATAAAATAAGGACATTTTAAGAACACACATTTGACAACATGCGAGCTTATTTACAGTTGGCATCGATGAATTTATAATTTTGGTTTCAGGGCTACGGAGTTTCAAGTTGTGATCTCAAAGTTGAACGTCAAGCTGATACATCGCGCCACCTTGCGACGAAATGAGGAGCACAGGTATTAAGAAATCAAAAGTAAAAGTGAAATCTCAGGGAACGAAAGGTGCGCCTGCTTTTATTTTTAAATGAAGAGCCATTCGCAAGCATTTTTACAATTTTCTTACCAGTTTACTCGGTTTTATATGTGAAGACAAAACCAAGAGACGTAAGTAATGTGGTTCACTTTGCAAAATACGTGAGATAATTACGAAAGTAATTGAATACACTCGTCGAGAGAAGGTTTCGTGACTCGTTGAACTGGTGCATTCCGATAACCATTTTATGGAAGGTCACTTTCAGTCATTAGAAGCCACCGAGTGGACTGACGCAAAACGGCGCGACTTGGCCAAAAGTGTTTGCTCGGCTTTCTTCAGTATTTAGTCTGAAAGTGCAGGAGCAAAAGCCTTAAACGGCAGTGTGAAAACAGCGCACTGACTGCCGGAAACACCGCGGAATTGCTGACGGACCGAGCTGCTTTGGTTTTATGTAATAAGATATTTGATTTTCAAGAACTGCACTAAAATCGACCGTCGCAATGCACTTTACTTGCTGACACTTCTTACTGTAAAATCACCGTGTCTGTCATCCCGCAGAGCTCAGTTCGTGTTGTAGGGCGGCTGGGGTCTGCCCCGTCATCATTAACACAACAGCAGAAAACGAAACAAAAGTTAGCTTGACGTTCGTTTCACATTCGGACTTTGAGACTTTATAACTCCTGGATGAAAATAGTAAAGTCATTAAAACCAACTGTGGAAAAAAATCACATTTTCTCACAGTTTGTTTATAAGGATTATTTTTTCCCAGAGATTTCCTTATTCTTGTAAATATAAAAATTAGCTCACAAAACGCAGTAAAAATCGGAAATGGGTACAAAATACTCATAAAATCGGCACCAAATGTATAAAATACTTGTGAATTTTGTCACACTCTTTACATTTTTTGTGGACATTACTGATTAGTAAATTGGTAATGTATATATATTATTAATATATCCATGCATCATCCAACCCGCTGTATCCTAACTACAGGGTCACGGGGGGCTGCTGGAGCCAGTCCCAGCCAACACAGGGCGCAAGGCAGGAAACAAACCCCGGGCAGGGCGCCAGCCCACCGCTGGGCACACACACACATACACACAGCAAACACACACTAGGGACAATTTCGGATTGGCCAATGCACCTAACCTGCATGTCTCTGGACTGTGGGAGGAAACCCAAGTAGACACGGGGAGAACATGCAAACTCCACGCTGGGAGGACCCGGGAAGCGGACCCGGGTCTCCTAACTGCGAGGCAGCAGCCCAACCCACTGCGCCACCGTGCCGCCCCATTATATATATACAAAGCATTTATTGTTTTTCTGAAAGTCAATACCTAATGTGCATTTTACCACTAATATTTTACGTTGGCCTGAAGTGCAATGCGCGAAAACAAACGAAAACATGCAAAAACAATTCAAAAAGCACAAAAACAAATTAGAAACACAAACACAAATCAGAAACCACAAAAACAAACTGAATATGCAAAAGCAAATGAGAAAATGCAAAAACAAATCGGAAAACGCAAAAACAAATTAAATACGAGTGGAGTAGTGAAAGCAAGAATGCTGTAAGGTAAAAGAGATTTCTGATCTTTTGTAGGTATTTTTGTACTTTGGCAGAAATGATAACGTTTGCATAACTTCAAGCACTCTCCGCCAGTGCAGTGTTCAAAATATTACAAACATATTTCAGTATTTTAATTGGTAGTGATTATAACTTAAAGGCGGCAGCACTCAGCATTGAAAAACGTTTGATATTGACTTTTTTAATTACATTAGTATACACGCTACTGACACGTGTTATTTAACATGCGCAATGTAGTGTTTGTATGACAAGATGTATTCCTAGTCTTATTAATTTTTCACGTCAACCACGTTGTAGTATGAGGCGTCAGCCTAAAATGTATTGTAACGACTCGGGGGTGAGAAAGAAGGAAAAATGGAATCAGCCGCCTTAAGACAGATTGCTGAATGTGGCCCTAAATAATGGGTGGATGCCAATCCCAGCCAACACAGGGCGCAAGGCAGGAAACTAACCCCGGGCAGGGCGTCAGCCCACTGAAGTGCAACCCAGTGAAAACATTTTAATTTAATTTTTAATGGATTGTTAATTTAATGACATTGCTGTTCTCGTTTTGGTGATGTGAAGTCTTAAATACCGAATGTCGAACGTCAACCTCGGTCAATAGAAATGAAAAACATTTTCAAATCCTTACAGCGCAGACAAAAGGGCTTTATGAGACAGTAAATGATGTCCCGTAAAGCCCCTTTGGATATTTGAAATACTTTTTACACAAATGACAAAATTTTGTTGAAAATTGAATTTTTAAATTGTTCATTTTATGTGGATTGCACAGTTACTTGCAAACATACGTAACGACTCCTACGCTGTTGTATAAGGCAATACGTTTATTTACTGCACTGCAGGTCTAAAAATTAACTGCCGTATGTTGTATTGGAAAAGAAGAAAAAAATGCTTTGTAGAGTGTATAAAAAGTATATATCAGCTTCCACAACCAGATAAATTCCGTGACATTTGAAATAAAAATACTAAAAGTATTTTATTTTTTTCCAACTGTCCAAAGGTGAAAATGAACATGCTGCAACATGTGCTCAACAAAAGAGGCATACTTCGTGCAAATACAAAACGTTTTTATTTTAAGTTAAATTAACTTAAATTAGATAGATAAAGTAAACATTCCAATTAGTTCATTTTTTGAGTGAATGTAGCAACATAAGTCATAATATCAATAAAGAATATAAACATTTCACATTTTCAATTGAAAAATGATATTGACACCTTCATTATCAAGACATTTTATTGAAGACACAAAAAAATAACAGCTAATATATCTAAAATATAGAAGGTAGCTTTGTGTTTAGCTAAAACCTGGAGACTATGTGAAAAGTGCTATTCTTCTCAATGTGATCGGGTACAATCTTTTCTGCAGTATGTACTTGACATTGTAGTAACATTGATTTGGCACAAGTGTGTGAAGAAATCTTAGGATTCCCCATACACCACAACTTAAAAACTGTGTTTAGTTTACTGACCATTGACATTGCACAAAATTATCCTTTCATGTTATTAATTCCTTCAATTTCAGAGTTTAATGCACATTGTGTGCTGAGAATACTACATCTTACGTAAACCTGAAAAAGTCTTTTATTGAGCATTTGTTGATTTTCATATCTATCTATCTATCTATCTATCTATCTATCTATCTATCTATCTATCTATCTATCTATCTAT
>JANRMT010062798.1:17054631-17109628 GCA_026402145.1 Polypterus bichir lapradei
TATCTATCTATCTATCTATCTATCTATCTATCTATCTATCTATCTATTGATTAGCATGTCAGTATCTATGCTGTTAATTTATTTTGAAATCAGTGCTTTGTGAAAAACGCACAATAGCATTCACTTTATTTAAAGTCAGAAATTCATATTGCCTTGTGCCTGCTCATAGAAATACAACAGCCCACCTGTATATTTGGTCTGGGCTACGGGTCAAGATGTATCAAATTTCAGAGCTACAGCACCATATGTCACTACAGGTCTACGCTAGCTGTATCATGGCAGAAGTGATATCACCACAGGTCTAGACCAGCAGTTTGGTAATAAACGTTTATAGGTTGTCAGAAATCAAATTGATTAACACTCTAACCGCACCAAATCTTACCTTAAAAAGACTAACCCTGAATATTAACTAACCCCTAACCCTTAACAATTCATCCTTCACACTAACGATACTAACCCCTAACCCCTAACCGCTGGCATAGACCTTTGGTAATGTATGGTGCTCGGGCTCTGTAATTGCATATTATTGGGATGGGTCTGCCACAAGTGCAATTTTTCTATACACTTTTCCAGTGATGTAAAAGTATCATTTCACATCTAATTCTGTCCCATTTACTCTTAAACCTATGATTTCTAGCTGTTGTTTAATATTATAACAAGACAGTAGTGCTGATGCTTCCCTTTTATAGCTTTTATAGCTGCTTGGGATTTTGATGTCTGTTAGTCTTAAACAACAGTTGGCCGGGAATGGCTAGTTTTTTTTGTTTTTATTTTGGTGTTTGTTCTTTCACTAGCTGATGCTGTGGCCATCACAACAATAGTAAAGTATAAAAAAGCAAGTGCAAATGTACATGTACTGTAACTCCTAGCATCGTTAACCTAAGTTAGAATATATATTAGAATATGAACAGTACTTAGTTTTCATTTGACAGCCCTAGTACACAATATTAGCTTTCTGATGTTGAGTGAACTGTCTCGCAATTTCCTGTGCATACCAGCCACGAGTTCGCTATCAGAGAGACTGTGTAGTGCTGGGACAGTGCAGTCATGTGTGAGAGTTCATGCCTGAAACCAGCAAAGGTTGACATGCTGATGTTTTTGACAAAAAAAAATCTGTGAAGAACGCAGTGAGTGTTGGGAAGAAGTACAGATGTCAGGGAAGCAAGTATTATGTAGGGCTTGTAATATTTTTGTCGTTCTGCACTATATCCTATATTGGCAGCCTTTGTGAAAAAGGTTCACAAGTTCAATGCTGGTAATCGGCAAATAGATGTTTTACATGAATGTGCAATAATTAGACATTTTGGTAACATTTGTATTTTGTTTCTATTATTTTTTTAGTGATCACTTTTTTGATTATTATTCTGTTATTTGTCAATTTATAAGCTAAATGCTGGATATCAGTAAATAACATTCTATTGATTACAGATTGTGCAATATTTAGATGCTACCCCATAGCCACAAGTCACAGCTTTTGTGATAAACGTTCTATGTTTGATTGTTCTATTCCAGTTAAAAATGTAATAAAAATGTCATCTTTGCTTTGCATTATAAAACAGTTAATATTTTGATGGTATGTCATGTGGTAATGCTTCATCATGTTTTAAAATCTGTTACACGGTGAATATTGAACTGAAGCTTGATTTTAAAAAATGATATCGTAGTTCTAGGGTGTTGTTCCCGTGTTAGCCATTATGGATGTAGCGAGAAGTTAAGTAAAATGACCCCTTTTTCTTGGCTAAGTAGAAAGATTACAATATGCAAGCTTTTGAGGTAACTCAGGCCCTTCTTCTTCAGGCAAGATGTAATACAGAGACTGCAGTTCCGTGTGTTTATATAAACAGTAGGACAAATAACAACATTGGAACAACATTACAACAATACATCTTAAAGGTTTTCCAATCAAGTCACAATCACAATATATGTCAGAAAAATCACAAATAGATATTTTCCCAAATCTCTTAGCCCTAGCATGGTATATTATAAATTGATCTCATATAGTATGTCTGAATTTTTGTGTTACACTAAAGCAGCAAATTCTTATAATTTTGAGGTACTGTAATACTTTTTTACCATTTGTTTTTAGTAAAAATAGAATTCCCCAGAAAATCAATTCAGAAAGATGAAGACTTACATATCAGCTCGATTTTTCACGTTGATGGCTACTGTACAGCTGTGCAGAACAAAGACAGGTGAAAGTGAGTATAACCCCCTTTTTTCCTTATTAAATATATGTACTGTATATATTTTTAATAAACAGTGTACAGTGGGAAAAAACATTCTGCCAGACAAAATTTGCTAACACAGGTCAGATGCAGTATGGCTGATGACACAAGAGGAACTGAACTCGCTTCAACAAGCTATGGAAATCAAAAATTATAGCAATCAAAACAAAAGTCAAAATGTATGAAACTCTGGTAATTCTAGTTATGATGTATGGCTGTGAATGCTGTTGCCTGAGGAAAGAAGATGAACTCGGGATAGAAGTCGCAGAAATGAACTGGCTACGAAAAATTGTACGAGTATCCTGGCTATGCAGAATACAGAATGACAACATACGAAACACACAGAAGCCGGAAGAAACATTAAACGATGACTCCTGTGGTTTGGAGATATTACCAGTATGAACAGAAGAAGGTTGCCATAAAGGGTTATGCAGTGCCATATCACAGGGAAAAGAACATGAGGAAGACAATGGAAAACACTGGAGGGATAACTTTAGGGAGGACCTCGAAACATGCAACCTTAGTATTAGGCAGTGAATCTGGCCACAGAAAGAATGCAAGAGAAAGAAAGAAGAAGAATGCTCAAATATTAAAATAACCTTTCATTTTAATAACTTTTTAATACATCTCGCTCTAGGAAGCTTATTATGGAGATAAATACTTTCTGTGTACTGCTTTTCCAAGTAGCATATAAATGATAAACACCATTTTGAAGCTTTTCAAATGCTACCTCTGTAGCTAAACCTGCACATATAATACAGTAAACATTCTTTTTCCAACAGAGGATCTCGTATTTTTAAGACATTTAATACAGTATAAATAATTTGATCATAGAATACTAGCTGTGTAAGCCCCTGCTGTAAAAAGCCCAGGATCCTAGAAACTATTGAAATCGTCAGAAAAAAATTGAAATGTAGAGATATCAGTTAATTGAAAGGAACTACTCTGGTCATCTCTCGCCTAGGATTCGTTTTGCTGACA
The DNA here is from genome assembly GCA_026402145.1 of Polypterus bichir lapradei. Lineage (NCBI taxonomy): Eukaryota > Metazoa > Chordata > Cladistia > Polypteriformes > Polypteridae > Polypterus > Polypterus bichir. Next base: position 17,057,838 of record JANRMT010062798.1, read on the forward strand.
TGCTCGCATCACTTGAGCATTAGTGACTAAGTGAGCGTGTCTTTCTTTGGAGGTTTCGTTTTGCTGACATGCTGACCTCGCTTGTGTATTAGAAGCAGGAGGAAAAGTAAAAGGGATACCGTTTTGCCGATGTTAGCGGTTAAGCAACTTTGTCTTTCTTCTGAGGTTTTGTTTTGCTCACGTGCTAGCCTCACTTGTGTTATTAGTGGCTAAGTGAGTTTCTGTTTCCTCGGAGGTGGAGTACTTACCCAGAATCCACCTCTCACTTCTGGTCCTGACAGACAGGCACACACACTTCCATGCGTACACATTTACTGTATATGTATATAAGATGTGACATGGTTACATCTATTTTTCATTACTCCCATTGTTTTCTAAACTATTATGTGATGGTGTCTGTAACCATAATCACTAAAGAGATAAATGCACTTGCTCTATTAGTTTATTGCAACAATGCCAGTGAGAAACGAGTAGGAGTTGGAGTTTGATTTCTATTTGTTAATAGGGTGAAATGGGAAATTATTGAGTACCTCTTGAAGCAATTCTTAAATATTTTTTAGAAAACACATTCAACTTTGCATGTGCCTAGAGAAGAAAATAAATTTTAAATACTGATACTCAAATAAAATGGTTACAATTCTAGAATTTAGTTGTAATATCCACTTTGATATCAGCAAATGTCTATGCAGGGAAGTGTATGTGTCAGTCTGTCCGGCCCGGAAGTGAGCAATGGAGTTGGGGTAAGGGCTCTGCCTCCGAGGAAACACAAAACTCACTTAGCCACTAATAACACAAGTGAGGCCAGCACATCAGCAAAATGAAACTTCAGAAGAAAGACAAAGTTGCTTAGCCGTTAACATCTGCAAAATGGTATCCCTTTTACTTTACCTTCCGCCGCTAATACACAAACGAGGCGAGCATATCTGCAAAATGAAACTTCCAAAGAAACAAAAAGTCGCTTAGCCGCTAACATCGGCAAAACGGTATTCCTTTTACTTTTCCTCCTGCCGCTAATGCACAAGCGATGCAAGCATGTTGGCAAAATGAAACCACTCTTAGGAGAGAGACACCCAGAGTAGTTCCTTTCAATTACCTGATATCTCTACATTTCAATTTTTTTCTGACAATTTCAATAGTTTTTAGGACCTCAGGCTTTTCACATCACAGGCTTACACAGCTAGTTAGATTAATAAAGTTTGTCTAATCTAGTTATGTGTTTTCTCCTGTTTTAGACAAGTTTTCATTGGTAGCTTCATCACCATCTGTTTTTGGTCATGTTGGGAAGGATATTGTTCTGCCATGTGCTTTGTCAGCAAATATCAATGCAGAGGGAATGGAGATCAGATGGCTGAAGAAAGAGAAGCAGAATTCAGTAATTATATTTATATCACAGGAGAATAATGAAAATGAACTGAACAAAGTTTACCAAGGAAGGACTGAGCTCCTCAGAGAAGGTGTGAGGAAGGGGAATGTGTCTCTACTTCTAAAGAGTGTCACAATCTCTGATCAAGGCAACTATACTTGCTCAGTTATTACCTCAGAATGGTTTTCGGATGCTTCCCTTACCTTGAATGTTATTGGTAAGTAAAATTCTGCATTCATTATTTCAGCTTGTAAAACAAATCACTAAGCTAATTTTGGGTCACATTGTATTTGCAGCTACTGGCAGCACACCACTCATTTCATTGGATGGACACCAGGGTGCTGGAATTGGACTTTCCTGCATATCTGTTGGATGGCTCCCTTTTCCTCAAGTAGAGTGGTTAGATGGTACATATAAAGATATCTCTGTTCGTTCAAACACTGAATTTCTGATGGACCAGGATGGACTGTACAGTGTCAACAGCCACCTTGAGGTTTCTCCAGAAGACAGTGATGGGATAATTTGTCGTGTCAGTGGAGTGCAAAGGCAGTCCGAAACATATATAGAAATCAGAGGTGAGTATGAATAAAAGGTATTTTTGTAATTTGTTACTTTGTAATTTGTGACAATTGTGTAATATACTGTGATAGAAAATTGAAATGTTTTACAGAAAATAAATATAAGTGGAAAAAGTCCACTTAAGTTATATTGATGGAACAATGATTAGCATTTCTGCCTTTTGAATCTAGCATTAAGGTTTTAATCCCATAGCTGGTTGTTGTTTATGTGTAGTTTGCAAATTCTTTATGTACTCAAGTTTTTCCCCCACATCCTTAAAGAAGTATATAGATGAATTGATTATGAATTGGTGGAGTATGAGCTTGTGTGTGTGTAAGTGGACTCTGCAATGGACAGGCAACGTGTCCAGGGCTTGATCCTCTCTAGTGTTCTGTGCTGCTGCAATAAGATCATGTTGTCTTTGTGTGGTATACAGTGCAAGATGCCATCAGTGTGTATTAAAGTGAAAAAATAGAACATACAAATAATATTTGTTATTATTATTTCTCTCTTTTTTAATTTGCAGAGGAGCTATTCCAGACCTTTAGGGCATGGAAATCTGCTTTTGTTGTTATACTTTTGTTTCTTCTCCTTACTCTTGGACTCCTTGGTGTTGCAGCTGTTTATTGGATGAAGAAAAGAGGTAATGGATGAGCTGCTTACTTATTAAAAAAAAAAAAACAAAAGCAAAAAACAAACATAGGCATTACTAAGTTCAGTAATTTTAATGTGGGGGTCTCAACCTAAGCTTGGAACTTCTTTAACTCAGTTTGAATTCACTCATTAAGATTAATTATCCCTGTTTTTTTTACTATTAAACCAATATGTTTATGGTTTATTTTTTCTGTTCTTCTTAGTAGTCAGTTAATAATAAGACAGAAATAACAAGAACCACCAGGTAAAGAGTGAACTTGGCCAGATTTACATTCTTATACCTTCATTATTCATATACATTTCAGTCATGTATTTGGAATGAAATAAGAGAGACAAAAGTGAAGTGTTGACATGTACCATTTTGCGCTGGACCACAGAAGTGTTTATGATGTTCTCAGAAAAGGAAAATCTACAGTATTAGAAATATCTTACTGTATGTGAGGGATTGAGAGCACTAATGATGCTTATTCTAATTACATGCTTTATTACCAGCAATAATTAAAAAAAACTATCTAACATCACCCTCTGAAAAGTGAGTCTGAGACCCGTGGATCAACACCTGTTTCATTAAATATTACTTTCAAGTGTTCTTGCAATCTTAATATTTAGTGTATAATCGTACCTGTAATTTAGATTCAAAGATTAAGTTCAATTTTTATTGCTGATATACTTGTATATGTGACAAGCCTTCAGAACCAACAAGACAAGATAAAATGTTGGGCACCTGAAAAATAAAGACATCTTACCAAGAATGTGAAAGCAATGAGCTTCTTCTAAGACGTGAGTCCTCTTGACCACCATAATACGGGAATGGTGGTTGTTTAAGCCGTTACAGCTTCATTGTGCCATTGGTCTGTTGTTAAAAGAAAAGGAGAGGCATTACATGACAGTGCCAGACGTCGACCCAGGGTGGAATTACATTCAGACAAGCCTTGAAGTTGTCTCCCAACCACATGTGTGTGACAGTGGTTAATGGGTTACACTGTTCTTTTCTGTGAACCAGCATTAATTTGGTGTCTGTCACTACCACATACTTAGTGCCTCCAAATAAACTGGCATTCAGTTAGACAGAGCTCCATATGTACTAAAAGATACCTGCTCATGATGAAATAGCTACTTTGGAGGCTTCATAAAGAATTTGTTTTATAAAATGTATTTGAAGTGAGTAAATTGTTTTCTGATCCTGCTAACTGAACTGAAATACTGATGTTTCTTATCCTGTTTAAGTTAAAGATTTGGATTATTTTCATTAACCACAATATTTTTGAAGAAAGTCATTTAAATGATATAAAAATTGTAAAATGCATTAATTTCTTTCTGCAGCCCAAGAGACAACAACTAAACTAGAAGGTATCCCTCATGATTTTATATTTCTGTGTGATTTTTTACATGTTTTTCTTGAAAACATTCTTATGTCTATCTGTGCACACAGTTTTTTAATGAACCCATTTTAAATATATATTTCTATTGTTTTGAAGAAAGTGTTTAGCTTGGAACAAAAATATAGTTTTAATTGATTTTAAAGGAAAATTTAAGGTAGCACTACATCTTTCATAGCCACTCTGTGCATTCCTGTTTTTGTGTGCCTGCTGATGTGGCAGTTTCCACCTGCCTATATTTCCTTTTTTCTGACTGGCTACTTTACCAATGATTATTGTATTTAGTATACAATGCTTTTGTAAATTTGTGCATTAAAATAAAAAAGAATTACAGCTCAGTACAGTCTTCTTTCTTCTTCTTGTTTCGGCTAAACCCATTAGGGGTTCCCACTGTGGATCATCTTTTTCCATATCTTCCTATCCGCATCATCTTGCTCTGTTACACCCATCACCTGCATGTTCCTACTCACCACCTCCATAAACCTCCTCTTAGGCCTTCGTTTTTTCCTTTTTCCTTGCAGCTCCATCCTTAACATTCTTTTCCCAGTATACTTAGCATCTCTTCTCTGCACATGTCCAAACCAATGCAATCTCTCCTTTCTGACTTTGTCTCCCCAATGTCCAAATTGAGCTGACCCTCTAATGTACTCATTTCTAATCAAGTCTATCCTCATCACACCAAATGCAAATCTTATCATCTTTAACTCTGCCACCTCCAGCTCTGTCTCCTGCTTTCTGGTAAGTGCGACAGTCTCCAAACCATATACCATAGCTGGTCTCACTACCGTCCTGTAGACCTTCCCTTTCACTGTTGCTGATAACCGTCTGTCACAAATTACTCCTGACACTCTTCTCCACCCATTCCACTCTGCCTGCACTCTCTTCTTCACCTCTTTTCCACAATCCCCATAGTACTCTGTACTGTTGATCCTAAGTATTTAAACTCATCCACCCTCTCCAACTCCACTCCCTTCATCCTCAACATTCCAATGACCTTCCTGTCATTCACATATGTATTCTCTCTTGTTCCTACTGACCTTCATTCCTCTCCTCTCTAGAGCATATCTCCACCTCTCCAGGATCTCCTCAACCTGCTCCCTACTCTCACTACAGATCACAATGTCATTAGCTAACATCATAGTCCAAGGGGACTCCTGTCTAATCTCATCTATCAACCTGTCCATCACCATTGCAAATAAGAAAGGGCTCAGAGCTGATCCCTGATGTAATCCCACCTCCACCTTGAATGCATACTGCAGACTTCACCACTGTCACACTTCCCTCGTACATATCCTGTACCAATCTTACATATGTCTCTGCCACTCCCGACTTCCTCATACAATACCACAACTCCTCTCAAGGCACCCTGTCAAATGCTTTTTCCAGGTCCACAAAGACACAATGTATCTCCTTCTGGCCTTCTCCATACTTCTCCATCAACACACTCAGAGCAAACATCGCATCTGTGGTGCTCTTTCTTGGCATGAAATCATACTGCTGCTCACTAAACATCACCTCACTTCTTAACCTAGCTTCCACTAGTCTTTTCCATAACTTCATGCTGTGGCTCATCAATTTTATCCCCCTGTAGTTACTACAGTCCTGCGCATCCCCTTTATTCTTAAATATCAGCACCATTACACTTCTTCTCCACTCCTCAGGCATCCTTTCACTTTCCAAGATTCAATTGAACAATCTGGTTCAAAAAACTCCACTGCCATCTCTCCTAAACACCTCCATGCTTCTACAGGTATGTCATCTGGACCGACAGCCTTTCCATTCTTCATCCTTTTCATAGCTCTCCTTACTTCCTCCTTGGTAATCTGTTGCACTTCTAGATTCACTATCTCCACATCATCTAACCTCTTCTCTCTCTCATTCTCTTTATTCTTCAGCCTCTCAAAATACTCTTTCCATCTGCTCAACACACCTTCCTCTCTTGTGAGCTTCCATCTTTATCCTAACCTGCTGCACATCTCTACAGCTTGGTCCCTTTTCGCAAAATTCACTATCATCCCATCAAATCCTCATCTTCTCTGTTCCCTTCACCAACATATCCATTGAAATCTGCTCCAATAACCACTCTCTTTCCCTTGGGTACACTGTTCATCACTTCACTCAACTCACTCCAGAAATCTTCTTTTTTATCCATTGCACACCCAACTTGTGAGGCATATGCACTAACAACATTCATCATCACACCTTCAGTTTCCAGCTTCATAATCATTACTCTGTCCGACACTCTTTTCACCTCCAAAACACTCTTGACATACTGTTCCTTCAGAATAACCCCTACCCCATTTCTCCTCCCATTCACACCATGACAGATCAATTTAAATTCACCTCCAATCTACCTGGCCTTACTCCCCTTCCATTGTCATCACTGCTATTTGCAATCACCATTGAGCCATTGGCTGTTTAATTTCTAAATGCATCAGAGATAAAAGGGATTTTCAGAGAAGGACTTGAACATAAAATATCACTTTAATCCCCTTCCATTTAGTCTCTTACACACACAATATATCAGCCTTCCTTCTCTCCATCATATCGACTAACTGTCTCCCATTACTAATCATACTGCCGACATTCAAAGTTCTTTCTCTCAGAAACACACTGGTTTGTGCATCCCATGTGGCTGGGTCACTGTAAATGATTCACTATGAGAAAGAAAAATATTTGGGGCACCAGATGGTGATCTCTGTTTAATATTCAAGTTGGATTTGTTTTAAGAAAGTTCAAATGATAGGTTTTCATGTCACAAGTGACATATAGATTGCGGTTCATCCACCTTTGGTAAGCTTCTGGTCAATACTGACGTTGTGTCGGCAGGTCAGGAGGTTCTTTTGAAGGCAGAGGTGGAAGAGGCAGGTTGACCGGCAGAAGTGACTTTAGTGCCTCTTGGATAAGTGCTTCTCTGCCCAAACACAAACGAAAACTTTGTTAATGCAGGTGTTACATTCAAATTCTTCTCTATATTTTTAATCAATCCCATACCCATAAGGCATGCCCTACGGTTGTGTGTCTGACAATATACATGTGAATATTAAATAGTATTTTATTTATATATAACTTGCTTTATTATAGTATTCAGCCTTTTGTGAAAGGAGCCCCATTCCCCAATAATATGTAAGGCATAATTTGTGCCATACAAAGTTGATCACAATAACGATGTACTACATTTCTTTTGTGTTCAGGGTTTATTGATTGCCTTTACATTTCTACTTTAAATATGTGTAATTTTCTTCTTTATTTGCCTTCTTCCTAGGGAAAAGTAAGATAAAAACTGTTAATAAAATTTAGGTTTATCCCTTCCTGATAAAATAATGTATGTAATTAAATTTAATTTAATTTGAAAGTTGGTGTTCAGCTTTTAGTTTAACTTACATAATACGTCTTTTCTCATTCCTCTTGCAGAATCAGAAAGATTGCTTTTAGAAGGTAAGTCTGATTACACTAAAAAAACAGACTGAACAGATGCTTGGTGGATCATTTATTATAGACATATTAATCAATATTTTTGTGGCCTAATGCAGTAATCTGCTCTCATTTTTAGAGAAAGAAAAGCACATCAAACATTTAGGTGAGTGTTTAAACCTTTACTGTTGTTCAACTAACCTACTCTGTATAGACCAACATTCTAGAAACTGGAGCATTTAAAAGGAAAACATCTGTATAAAAATAGCTCTGTAAATGATACAGTTTAGACATATTGTTCAAGTACACATTTTAAGTCTTATGTCCAAAGTACTCTATATGTTATTTTAATAGTAATTTAAAGTTTTATATACAGTTCTTTATGAGGCAACCTGGGATCGTGACCTTGAGCATGAGCACACTTGCCAGGAACGTTGTGTTCTGGTTATGTTTTCCCTTGAAAAGAGGATAGGCCAGACGAGTAATTCTTAACAAATGTACTTGAGTATTGTTCAGAAACAGGGATACCAAGACTCATTCCTGGAATCATAAATTAGTTTGGTGTTTGTTAGACAGCATGGTGGATGAGTGACCATTCAGCCCAATTAACTAAGTCTCGATGGCACCACCTGCAAGGCAAAAGGAGAGGGATCAGGTGAAATACAAGTTAGGAGACAGATGTGGAGATGGTTGATCCAGATATGCTTGATTTTTGGCCATGGGGCCTGGTTGTTGGAAACTGGAGGTAGTGCAGGAGGTTACAATCCCCAGACTTACCGCTCCAGAGTTAGACTAGTTAATCAAGAGTGGCTTCTGTGTGTCTTTTTCACTAGTGTTTCCCCTCTGTAAAGGTCCTGGGCAGATATGGGGATATTCACATTCTCCCGCCTAAGAGCCATGCAGGTGTGGTTTGTAAGGGTGTTGAAAGTAAGTTTCCTCAATGTGACACTAAAGTGCAGAGACAAAAAAAAATAGGAGGCAGTAGAAAGAAGCTATGGTAGTAAAGTAACCGATGCCTGGGAGAAAACCCAGGACAAATCTAATACACCCTGGAAGATTTATATCTGTGAATTCTCTAACAGGAGCTGGGGACTGTAGTTAGGGACAGGGAGATCTGACATGTATAGCTCAACATACTTCCTGCATGCCTAACCTGAAATGAGAGATTAAAAATGAGTAGTTAAGAAAAAAAATTTGGATAGATTTCTTAGTAGTTTTCTAATTTTTCTTCGGAATAATTTCCTGGTAACTAGTCTTGTGGGAAAAAATGTTCACTGCTTTTTTCTATGTCAGGATATTTTAATTTAGGGGTTAAAACTGAAGATATACAGTAGTTTTGTTTTAAATTATTAGTGTTCTATTTTTTCTATATTTGACTGGTATCCTCCATTACAGCGTAATGGTTTTGAATCTGTTATCAGTGCAGTGCTCCATTATTTAACAAACTTTTTTTTAGTTTTTCATCTTAAAATATTTAATTTCCTGCAGTTCTTCCTAAACAACTAGACTATTTCTAATGACATTAATCACAGAGACTGCCTTACCCTTCTTTCACAACCAAATCTGAAGTCTGGAAATTTATATTTAAAATTTGAAGCTGGAGCTCAGGTTTTTGCAATACAGACAATACAAATGTTTCAAAAGTGCTCGCCTAATGCATTATCAGAAAAAATGCTCCTTTTATTGACTAATTTGAATGTGTAAGGAAATCTCTTTCTGATTGATATGCTCCTGCAGATGATATTTCTACCCAACAACATTCTAGGTTGGAGTATAATCAAATACAATAACTAAACTTTTCATTTTCTTCATGTTGTTATAGAATCTGAGTCTGCAAAGATTAAAGAAGGTAAGATGCACAACCCTAAAAACAATAAAATTCTTAAATATATTCAGTAGTCACACAATGTGAGCTGCCTGAAATGTCTGTAAATATTAAGTATGTTTATTGTCATGTACATCCATCCATCCATTATCCAACCCGCTATATCCTAACTAAAGGGTCACAGGGTTTTGCTGGAACCAATCCCAGCCAACACAGGAAATAAACCCTGAGCAGGACACACACTATGGACAATTTGGAATCACCAATACACCTTTGGACTGTGGGAGGAAACCAGAGCAAACACACAGACACAGGGAGAACATGCAAACTCCACACAGGGAGGACCTGGGAAGCGAACCCAGGTCTCCTAACTGTGAGGCAGCAGCGCTACCACTGCGCCACCGTGCCTGTCATGTACATAGTAAAATGAAATGTTTGCTTGGATACTGTTGTAGATTTCTTTTAAATAATCACTCTGAAATAATTCTGTAAAGGCTTTGTTCCTTTTATTCAATTGATCTATTGGAGGGCAGCATGTGAACTATAGTTCTTCTTAAGCTCTTCTGACTAGACAAAGACATACCTAAGTTTATATAGGCATAGATAAGAAACAAGTAAAGAACAGTTAATCATTCTGTAAACTCTAATGATCTGAGTTTCCTAAAGAACAAAAAAATCGTTAGACCTCCATAAAGAATCTCGGAAGCATGACAGAAATCTACCTGGTCTGCCCAGCAAAGGCATCCTTAATTTCAATCAGGGCCCAAGGCAGCTTATTGGCTTTAGCTGGAGCAGGCCAAAAATGAAGAGCTGGCAAAACAACTAAGACAATTCCAAAAAATATCACAAACACACTACAAGTGAAAGGGTGACCGTGAAACTTTGGCTTGTTATTAAAGGGCAAAAAATTAATCTTTGAAAATAAAAAGATTTCTCACAAATATTCTTAACAAACAAGACCTAAAAAGACCATCAAAAGCACAAATGGACTTACCTAAAAATCCAGAGGTAATGTCACAATGTATAATCCAAGGAAAGTAATCAAAAACAGGGCAGAAAAGTTGAATTCCAATAATTCAAAATAAGCAATAACACAGACATATTGAGCTCTCACCAACATCTAACCTACACAATGTATCCCAATGAACTTCTTCTTTTTGTTGGCGCCTGGCAAAATAACTGTAAAGGTGCATTACCACCACTTGCTGAACTGGACTGTGAAGAGGAGTCAAAATAGTGAACCCAATACCTACCATGGACAACCTTGTTGTTGCTGTTCTTCTTCTTCTTCTTTCTTTTCTTCTTTTTCTTCTTCTTCTTCCTTTTCTTATTCTTCTTCTTGTTGTTCTTCTTCATCTTCTACCTTTTCATCTTTCCCCATGTCTGTGTGGGGTTGATGTGCTTCATCAACCTTCTCCATACAGCTCCGACCTGAATCTCCTCCCCAGTCAGACCCTTCTCCTTCATATCCTCTTTTAGTGTATTCATCCACCTACATGTTGATCTCCCTCACATTCTCTTCCTCTGTACTTCTATTCCCTTCACTGTTTGACCCACATATTCATTGTCTATCTTCATCACATGTCCATACCACTTCAGCCTACTTTCCTGTACTTACTTGGATTTCTCTCTCACTTTTGTTGTATCTCTGATTGTCTCATTTTTTTTATTATGTCCTTTTTTGTAACTCCACATATCCATCTCAATATCGTCTTTTCTGCTACATCTAACTTCTTCTCCTGTGCTCCCTTTACTGCCCATGTCTCAGCTCCATACATCATTGCTTGTCTTACCACTGTCTTAAAAACCTCACCTTAATTCTTCAATGACACAAGACTCATAATACTTTCCATCTCCTGGAACCCTGCACTTTATGGGTAATCTCTGCATCTAGTTTTCCATCTGGGGTTTACACTAATCCTAGATATTTAAATGTATCGACTCTTTTCAGTATCTCTCCCTGCAGTCTAACTTCTGAATCCTGATCATCATTAAACCTCATACATTTTGTCTTCTTCCTATTAATCTTCAGTTATCTGTCTTGCAAAGCCCTTCTCCATTCTTCCAACTTCCTCTCCAGTACACAACACAATTTCATTAGTAAAAAAGCCTGCACTGGGGGTTTGGTCTTTTATCCCATGACTCCACACAATAAATAACCAGATCAAATAGGTAAGGACTTAAAAAAGATCCCTGGTGCAGATCTACTCTAACATGGTGGGAATCTGGATCAACACAGTCAGCCATTTTTCGTCCCCACGCTGGGAGGTTTTTCGGAACTTTGCTGACTCGTGCCCCATAGGGTTTGGCTGTTGTCTAAGCCTTTTATACTGTTCTTCTTCAACTTGCTGGTCCTCTCTGCCTCCAAACAAAGGCAGGAAAGGGCTGAACTCCTCCTCCACAAAATACAGAAATATCATAGTGCTTACATGCCGGTTCTCATTCTCCCAACAAGGAAAGAAGACTTTGTACTGACAGAGGACAGAAATACTATTCTGTGTTTAAGCTGACTATACAATCCTCCAGTTGTCTTTGGCTATCTAATCCAATGCTTGGTTGGCAATTCTAACTGCTGAGCCCCTGTGTGCCAAACTTAGCATGCACATGTGAATAAATCCATACCAGTGAGCATAGAGACAGTGACATTAATATTAAAGAAAAATGTAGTATAACACATGGATATTGTATGTTACCACAATGCTGCCTTTAATCTGAGTCTTCATTCCTTCATACATATCCTAGACAATCATCACATACTTCACTGGTACTCCTTTCTCTGTCATTCACCTCCAAATCTTTTGACATCATAAGGCTTCTCCAAATCAATAAACACCACCTATGAGACATCGCAATGAAATGCAAAGACTGCCTTGTTCCTCTCCCTGGCATAAAACCAAGCTGCTCCTCCCCTATGATGGTCTTTTCCCTGAGCCTTCTCTGTATAGCTCTTTCCCAAATTTTTATTGTGTGTGACATCAGCTTTATCCCACTATAGTTTCCACAATCCTGAATATCACCCTTCTCCTTATAAATTGGTACAATCACACTGTTCCTTCACTCCTCTCCTCTTCAGAGATCTTCTGCATTAGATCCCACAACACATATGTTCCCTCTTCTAAACTCTTCCACATTTCTGCTGATATTTTGTCTGGTCTGGTTGTCTTTTGATTTTTTATTCTTTTCAGTGCCTCCTTTACTTCCTCCCTCAATATTCTTGGTACTAGCCCAAATATTACACTTGGACTGTCTTTATTTAACAGCTTTTCAAATTACCTTTTTTCAGTTATTATTGACTGCGGTGGGCTGTCGCCCTGCCTGGGATTTGTTCCTATCTTGCACCCTATGCTGGCTGGGATTGGCTCCAGCGGATCCCCATGACCCTGTGTTAGGATATAGCGAGTTGGGTAATGACAGACTGACTGAATGATTTATTCTTGATCCTATCATGCTCATTTAAAACCACACCTTGCTCATCTTTCATCTTGTTTATCTGACTATAATCCTTTCCAGCCTTATTCCCAGTCTTTGTTATTCTCTCTCCCTCTTTTGTCCCATATTTTTCATACACCTCCTCCAAAGCTGATGCCTTGGCTCTTGCCACTGCCTTCTTTGCCTCTTTGTTTGCCTAAATATTTCTTTATCTTCCTCCCTCCCTGATTGGTACCATTTGTTCTTTGCCTCCTTGTTAGCCTTTATCTCATCCTGCACATCTCTGTTCCATCATAAATAACTAAGACAAGACTGACAGGTAAAGGAATACTATGTGCATATATTATTCCAGTTAAATTCATAGTCTCTGCGTGTTTATTTCCCATCCATATAAAGCTAGAAATCTTCCATTCTTGATTTCCTCAGCAATCTTTTAATACATTGTTTTAATTGGGTAATTATTCTGACGTTTATAAATCTGCAAGCAACTTAGAACAGGACTCAATTTTTTTTTTTTTTTTTAATTCCCACAGATTTTATTATTTGACGTTTATAAATCTGGGTAATTATTCTGATGACCACAGAGATGTACTTCTTAAATACAACGGCAAGTGTCCCATTTCCACTTGCAGGGAAGCAATAAGGGAAGAACTTATAGCTGCACAACACAGATGTATGGCTTGGGTAGATATGTTATCTAACTCTTTCAAAGTAGATGCAACAGCAGACCCAAATGCAACCCAACCATAATCTATTAATGGTCAAATTAATGCATAGTGCAAGGAGAAAATATATATATATATAGACCATCGAACAATTATATTTAATACACAGACAACATCCTCAGACCTTCTCAACTTACTTTTAACCCCTTTAATCACTCACAATGTTGCTTTTCAGGTATTTCAGTCTCCAGGACAATTCCATGTCCCATGTCTCTTCTTCTCTTTTCATTCTTTCATATATTCTTCAGCATGTCATGCTGCATTTAAGACATCTTTTGTGCATTTACACGCCATAATTTGGTACCAGTTATTTCTTAAGCTGTGTTATTTTCTAATACAGTCCATCTTGCCATACCAGCAGCATTAAAAGCTCAAGCCTTTTTCTGTTATTTCAGTGTATTTGTACCACTTTCATCAGCAGATGGCACCTAAGAGCCAAAGTAAAATGAACACACTTCAGCAAAATCATGTCATGTTACTTTAGAGCAGTGCGTCTCACCAGTAGTTCCCAAGTGTGATTCAAGTGGTCTGCAAGTTGACAGTCATTAGACAACGTGATTTTTAAATTGCACTGCCACCTTTGTTCATTAGGTAGCTATTTAAGCATTTCTTTGTAACAATCAAGGCTGCTAGCTGATATTTGTGCTACTAAGTCAATATACTCGATACATGACAATTATCACCGTGAAGCACAGTCTCTAAGTTTAGGGACATTAATAACATTTACTTCAATTACACACTTTCCTGCTCCGCACCTGTTAACTTGACGTGAATGTACTTGAAGTGAGTATAGTCAATTAATTAGCTTACCATTATTGTCCACAATTGGGAATTTATTTCAATTCAGTCAGCAACCTACAGGAGCCCATTAGTACATACAAGGCATGCAATAAAATGCAGATTAGTGAAATATTTATATACATAAAAAACAGAGTTCTAAAATAATTATTTCAGCAAAATTAATGTACAATCTGATTCCCTTTTTTGCTCCTTTGTTATACAATTCTTGAAGTCCTAATTAGGATTGCCCACAAAGAGCAGACCCGAATTGGATTATTTCACTAGGTTTATGTTTTTATTAGTCACAGACAGTCCCCAGGACCAAGCCAGGAATGAAATATTCCGTACGCTGTCAATATCACATGTAGAATTGTTCCGTAGGAAGGGAGCATGTGCTAATAGCGTGTTGCTACACCCACCACACAACGAACCACCTGGATTGGGATGCGAGTGTAGCAGGTGACACCTCAGCACCACATTGGAACAGTGTGAGGTTTATTATACAGTAGTGGCTGAAGTGCCAGACCTGCCACCAACCCCAAAGTTTTCCCTGCTAGTTGGAGGACCTGCTTGCAGGTTTGGATGCAGATTAACATTATATCCAGAACGAAGCAATTGCAGGTTACAGGCCTTGCTCAAGGGCCCAACAGAGAAGCTTATTGAGATATTAATTTCCTCAGCCTTCTCAATAAATATCTGTGCTGTTGGCATTTTTGTGAATGTATTGTGGGTTTTCATTACAACAACAATTTGTTTTTTGTGTAGCCCAAAATCACACAAAGTGTGCCACAATCAGATTTAACAGGCCCTGTTTTTTGATAGCCCCACAGCCTTGAATCCCTAAGAAGACAAGAAAAATCCCTCCCAAAAAAGACCCTTGTAGCAAAAATATGGAAGAAATCTTGAGAAAGGCAGTTCAGAGACAGATCCCTATCCATGTAGGTTGGGCATGCAATGGGTGTAAAAAAATGTGATAAATACATTAGAAAAACAGAACATGAGTAATCATCTTTACAGAGCTAAATGTATCATTGTCACCTCAGGAATATAATACAAGAGTACAACAGTAACAGTACAAGCTACAAAAGCAAAATGCAAGAGTAGATGATATCACATATGAGGATTCAAATTTGTTCAGAGTCCTGGAGACCTCGGCCAACAAGCCAACTCCCTTCTTACTGGCAATTCCACAGCTGAGTCAGTGCTGGGCTGGCCAATCAAATGAAAGGGCTCTTCTACCCAATGATTCCAGTGTTCCTCTATCAGAGATGACTTTTCCATAGGCAGGCAAACAACTTGGCAGTAG
The DNA here is from genome assembly GCA_026402145.1 of Polypterus bichir lapradei. Taxonomy (NCBI): domain Eukaryota; kingdom Metazoa; phylum Chordata; class Cladistia; order Polypteriformes; family Polypteridae; genus Polypterus; species Polypterus bichir. The sequence goes on from JANRMT010062798.1 coordinate 17,073,271, forward strand.
TTCAGTGGCATTTTGGAACACCGGAGCTCATTCCTGTTGGGCTCCGTGGCCACCTCCAGGGGGAGCTGCACGGCCTAATGAGCCCATCTCGGCGGGAACGCAGCCACACCCGGAGGTGCAGCCGGAAGTAGGTCAACGAGCACCTGCAGCACTTCTGGGTGGGCTATAAAAGGAGCCGACAGTCACCACTCCAGGTGCCAGAGTTGGGAGGAGGATGAGGATGAGGATGAGGATGAGGATGAGGATAAGGATAAGGATGAGGACGAGGATGAAGAAGAAGATGAAGACAAAGCTGAAGCTGCCGTGGAGGAGAAAGAAGAGTGTTTTGCGGTGGTGTTTTGCTTTGTACTTTTGTGTGTTTTTGGACTGTGAAGTAGTAAGTCTTCAGCCGGGATTTGAAAGCTGAGACTGAAACGGCATCTCTGACAGTAGAAGGCACACCATTCCGTAGCTTCGATGTTCTGTAACTAAAAGCATGTCCTCTGACTGTTATTTTATTAGTTCTTGGAATCATAAGCAGGTTTGTAAGTAATAAGTTCAGATAAGTAAGTCAGATGTTGGCCATTTAAAGCTTTATATGTTAAAAGGAGGATTTTGAAATCTGCCTTAAAGTTAACCATGAGCCAGTGTAAGGATTTAAGAACTGGAGGTATGTATTCGTACTTTCTTGTTCTTGTAATAATTCTTGCAGCAACATTTTGAATTAACTGAAATCTGTATAAAGAACAATTTGAATATTCAGTGAACAATGCATTGCAGTAGTCAATCCTATTAGAAATAAATGCATGAATTAATTTCTCAGGATCCAGCATATTTAGAAAATGTCGGTTTCCTAACATTTTTAACATGGAAAAAATATGTTTTGGACAATTTTATAATGTACGGTTTAAATGACATGCTAGTGTCAAAGATAATGCTTAGATTGTGAGCTGATTCAGTAAAACTTATGATTATTCCAACAGAGTTAAATAATGACAAAATATTGTTGTGACCAGTATCTTTACCACCAATAATTAACATTTCTGTTTTATCTGTGTTTAAAGACAAGTAGTTCTCATCCATCCACTCCATTAATTCACTAGCACATCTAATTAAGGAAAACTTTGGAGAAACCTAATTTGATCTAAAAGAAAAGTATAATTGGGTGTCATCTACGTATGAGTGAAAATTAACATCATGTTTTATAATGATAGGTTTCTAGGTGCTTAAAGCTACTAACTCTCTAAATTTGTTCTTCATTGAGGACCAGTGGTTGCACTCCTGGCACCATCTCTGCAACCTCTTTGCTTCTTCCTCAGAATGTGCCACATTGATAGAGGTGTCAATCACAACTGTATCATCTCCAAATCTGACAGTTAAACAACTGCTCTCAGATCCTTTCAAGCTATTAGTATAGATAGAGAAGAGTATAGGGGTCATCAGCATGTCTTATGGAGCTCCTTTTAATGTACGATGACCTATAGAAATATAATTGTCAACCTTAACAAACTGCTCCCTATTAAGGAGAAAGTCCATAATTTATAGGGTATAATTAGGGATCCACCTGGAATTTATGTAATTTACTGCAAAGGATATCAGCCTTTATGCAGTTAAAGGCTGAAGTAAATTCAATAAACGGTACTCTCACAAAAGAGTGGTTTCTCCAAATGTACATAACTGGTATGAAGAGCAGTCGTGACTGCATCCTCCACTGAACGGTTCCATTTGTATGTGAACTGCAGTGGATCCACAGAGGAGCCAACCTGTAAAGTAAGGTTAACAAGAATGAGCCACTCCAGACAATTTGCCAAGAGTGATACAGGAACCACTGGATGATAGTTTAGAGGCAGTTTAAGAGAATAGTTACAAACCAGGCTAGGGTCACTTAGCAAAGCTCAAAGTTCCTAAAACAAAGACCAAACCGAAATTTGAAGTCTGAAGTTATTTGGCAAAGTCAAACAATTATAATATAACTGTAATTAAATAATTATAAAAGCAATCAGGACAATGCTTAATAGGTTTGTAACACTTTGTTGCACACAGAAGGTTGAAACTGCACTTTGCTAGCTAATTCCCGAAATTTCTAAATTTGAATCTCTAACCAAAAATGTTAGTTTATTTTTTTTACACAATAAATAAAATGTTATGTGTGATCTCCTTTAATTTTAATAATAGCAAACTATAATAAACTATGTATGAATGAAAGTTTGTTTCTTATTGTTGCCACTAAACTGCACCACCCATTTTCCCCTTCACCCTGTTCTGACAAAGAAGGCTGAAATAATGGTTGACTTTAGTTTGGTTCATAATGCTAAACGAAAATCATTGAAATCATTGCATGCAAGCACTTACTTTTCCACATGCATTATTTTATAAAAATAACAACAAAGTAAGCTAAAAATAAAACACCTTAAATAGTCTTTTACCAGCATGTACTGCCTTCAGACCATTTAGTGTAGTGGTCCTAAATTAATGTAATATTTCCATCTAAAGAAAAAGACTAGGGACTGCATTTTGGAGTAGTGGTTATCATTGCTACTATTACACCTCCAGGACACTGGGCTTAATCCCAACCTGTTCACTTCCTGTGTTAAGTTTGCATGCCATCCATGCCACACCATCTGATTGCATCTGACATTCCAAAGACGTTTGTGTTCAATTGACTAATGACTCTAAATTCTGTGACTATAAGCTGTTGTCTGTTGCTCTTATACAGTGGAATAAACAGGTTTAGAAAATGGATGGAGTAGTGGGTGGCTCCTAAATATAATATTTAAAGCTTAAAATAATTACATGAGAAGAGTTTTGAACTGTGTGTTGCCATTATCCATTGTGAAAGCCAACCCAACACAGACAGGCAGGAGACAGGTTTGCTACACTACACACGTTTATTTGCAATAAAGTGCACAAATCACCACACACCAAGACACAAGGTTCACAGCCCAATACAGTCCCTTCTTGCTGCCAGTCCTTCTCCATCCACTCCTCCTCAGCCTTTGTCCTCTTCCTCCTGACTCTGGCATTTGAATGGTGAAGACTGGCCCCTTTTTATAGGGCACCCGGAAGGACTCCAGGTGCCCAACGAGCTTCTTCCGGCCACATGCCTGGGTCTGGTGGAAGTGTTACCAAATAAGGCCCTGGAAAGATCCATGTATCCCCTGGAAACCAAGGGGTCTGCCCTCTGTTGGTCCAGGGGAGAAACTGTCCTGAAAATACTCTCCCCCCCAGTCCTTCCACACTCTGTGCGTCCCGGCTGGGTAAGGGTTCTGGCCGCCCATCACACCATTTACAGACAAATTATTTCATAAGACAAAATATTAATTCTACTAAAGACTTGACTGCTTCTGTGGAAAATATTATTTCTAAACTACAGACATATATGTTACATACATTGTACAACATGGGAATAGTACCATGTTTTACTTTTTGTAATTGGTCATATTAATTTATTTGTTTATATTCAGCTAATAATTTCAAAAATGAAGAACAGTATATTTTGTAAATTAAATATATTTTATGCAAATGAACTATACTGATGTATAATAAAATGTTTCATTTTCAGATATAGAAGATCTCAAGAAGCATCTGAGTAAGTTGTTTCTTTCTTTCTGTAAGTGTATTTATTACACAAAAGGCAAAATAGTTTAGTATTAATGCACGCAGAGGTGGAAAGAGTACTAAAAATTCTTCTCAAGTAGATGTATCATTACGAAGTAAATGTGCACAATTAAATGTGCATGATGTGATAGTTACTCAAGTAAAAGTACAATTCACTTACTTTAGAATTACCTAAATTAGTAAATATCCCCAACTATCCATGTTGTGCTTTGGTAAACACAAGCAGAATATAAATACCACTACAAAACATTCTGTTAATCAAAATGCATACACATACACACACTAGTAGAAACAGTGTACTGTACTATACAGGTATATGCAATTAAATTTTAAACTGTAATTATAATCTGCACTCCTAGCAAAAGTATGCTAGGCAAGTAATTAGAATCATCCCTAAATATCAGCTAACAATGCAGAGTGTAGTAATTATTTATAAACCATCATTTGAGACAGCAAAGACTTCAGTTGAGAGAAAAGTTTTGCAAACAAAGTGCAGTAGTAGACATAAGAAATGAAAGCTGTACTGACATCAAAGCAACAAAAAGCTTTTGAATGCTGTTGACATCACACAATCTACAGCATATAGAAGCAAATTTTAAAAACTGAAAATCTTTTGTTTAAGTGTTGAAAATGAAAAACAAGTACATGGGCAAGAAGAGCAGAAATTTTCTCAAACAAAAAGGACTGTTTATTACTTCTGATATAAAGTACAATACTTAAAAAGTACAGGTACAATATGTTTTGTGAGTTGTCACTTGGAATATGTGGTCAGGTTGAATACAGTATTTCAGCTACTGGTTATGTGTGGAGTCAATATAATGTCACTTGTAAGATGATGTAGCTTTTGCCAGCATCCTTCCATATGACCAGTTCTTAGGAAATGATCTAGCATGATAGGCAGGTGGTGTGTGCTCTCTATCACAATTGTCACTGGAAGGCATTTGGCTACAGTCAGAAAATAAAAGGCATTGCTCAAAAAGTGAGGCTAAAAATGCAAATTATGGCAAACTTACCAATGTATACAGTAATTAATAAAATACTGTATACATACAGTCATATGAAAAAGTTTGGGAACCCTCTCTCAGCCTGCATAATAATTTAATCTACTTTCAACAAAAAAGATAAAAGTGGTATGTCATTCATTTCCTAGGAACATCTGAGAGCTGGGGTGTTTTCTGAACAAAGATTTTTAGTGAAGCAGTATTTAGTTGTATGAAATTAAATCAAATGTGAAAAACTGGCTGTGCAAAAATGTGGGTACCCTTGTAATTTAATATTAACGTTAACATTATACAAAGTAATTGTCTGTTATACCTGCATTTTTATCACTCTTTAATTTAATATTGTTTTTTATCAGTATGCTGCTGCTGGAGTATGTGAATTTCCCCTTGGGATTAATAAAGTTTCTATCTATCTATCTATCTATCTATCTATCTATCTATCTATCTATCTATCTATCTATCTATCTATCTATCTATCTATCTATCTATTTTTGCAGATTTGAATGCATGTAACTGCTCAATACTGATTTCTTGCAACACCAAATTGTTTGGATTAGCTCGTTAAGCCTTGAACTTCATAGACAGGTGTGTCCAATCATGAGAAAAGGTATTTAAGGTGATCAATTGCAAGTTGTGCTTCCCTTTGACTCTCCTCTGAAGAGTGACAGCATGGGATCATCAAAGCAACTGTCAAAAGATCTGAAACAAAGATTGTTCGGTATCATGGTTTAGGGGAAGGCCACAAAAAGCTATCTCAGAGGTTTAAACTGTCAGTTTCAACTGTAAGGAATGTAATCAGGAAATGGAAGGCCACAGGCACAGTTGCTGTTAAACCCAGGTCTGGCAGGCCATGAAAAATACAGGAGCGGCATATGCACAGGATTGTGAGAATGGTTACAGACAACCCACAGATTTCCTCCAATGTCCTGCAAGAACATCTTGCTGCAGATGGTGTATCTGTACATCTTTCTACAATTCAGCGCAATTTGCACAAAGAACATCTGTATGGCAGGGTGATGAGAAACAAGCCCTTTCTGCACTCACGCCACAAACAGAATCACTTGTTGTATTCATATCATTTAGATAAGCCAGATTCATTTTGGAACAAAGTGTTTTGGTCTGATGAGACAAAAATTAAGTTATTTGGTCATAACAAAAAGGGTGTTGTATGGTGGAAGAAGAACACCACATTCTAAGAAAAACACCTGCTACTGTGAAATTTGGTGGAGGGAGAAGTACAATGTTCTGGAATAGCCGTCACAGTCCCCTGACTTGAATATCATTGAAAATCTATGGGATGATTTGAAGCAGGCTGTCCATGCTCGGCAGCCATCAAATTTAACTGAACTGGAGAGATTTTGTATGGAAGAATGGTCAAAAATACCTCCATCCAGAATCCAGACACTTGTCAAAGGCTATAGGAGGTGTCTAGAGGCTGTTATATTTGCAAAAGGAGGCTCAACTAAATATTGATGTAATATCTCTGTTGGGGTGCCCAAATTTATGGACCTGTCTAATTTTGTTATGATGCATATTACATATTTTCTGTTAATAAAATAAACTTAATGTCACTGCTGAAATACTACTGTTTCCATAAGGCATGCCATATACGTAGTATAAGGAAGTTTCTACTTTGAAAGCTCAGCCAATGATAAACAAAAATCCAAAAAATTAAGAGGGGTTCCCAAACTTTTTCATATGACTGTACATTTAGGAAAAGATGTTTGTGCTAGATGCACCTCACATATCCATTATGCACTGAAGGGGAGTATCTTTTTTAAAATGGTGCTGCCAGTTATTGTAGCTTATCTGTTTGAACAACTGAACACCGCTTTGTTCTCAACATTACTTGAAAATGATGAAGGATTTAGAGATCACTGGCCTACATGCGGACCTTGTTACCTTTTCTTTTGCCAAAGAAAAAAAATAAATTTTAGTAGACTTGATTGCTGCTATTATTGGTTTAGTATCCTTTAAATAAAAAAAAATATAGAACATCAATAAACAACAATTGTTCTTACAACGTAGTAGTGTTTAGTGTTAGAGTTTTGTATTTTTAATATAAAGAGAAAAGGTGAATCAGAGATTTTACAAAAAATTAGTCTACAATATTTTTACAAGCATTCAGTTCTTTAATACAAAATCTTTGTAAATCAATGGCAGTACAATAATTATCCATGAAACATTTTTGCACATTGAAACACTTAATTGATGTTTCCAGCTAAAACACTGCTTAAATGTAAATATGTACATTTATCTTGAAAACAATTATATTCTTATACATGCAACAGTTTTTACTGTTAAAATATTCAGTTTATTTAATGTATTTTACCTGAGTTTTTATAGCACTTTAAGAAGTCATTTTTAATATCTGAAATATAAATATTAATTAAAATTAATTATTAATATGAAGTGCTTGTTTCTTATGAGTGTTAAACTCAATGATACACACAGAGAAATAATAAATGCAATAAAAACCCCTTGTATTTAAACTGTTGACTAGTTTGTCAAAATTTATATTTTGCAATGTAGAGCACCTGACAGCTTTAATCTCTAAACTTGATAAATGTTAGTGAGTTACAGAGGAATGTCAGTAGTTTTTCACTCTTTTACTGTCAGTGTATTTCTGCCTCTACACCAGTTGCCTTTAGCAAGGGTAGTGGGCTGTCTCATGTGCTTTATATCTTCACTTCTTAAATTAACAAACTCAGCTTTTGTTTCTGCATGTGTGTACATCGCTTGTCAGTCACTTTGCAATGGATATTGACATTTTATATTACACTATCTACAAAAAGGGTTAATGACTTTTATGAACTACAATGGGCAGTGCAGAGAAGCCCGCCAGAAATACTTTCCCACTATCTTTACACATTGTGAACATAGCTGAGTGAAAGTCAATAAAACTGAACCCTTGAAAATTGCTTCACACTGAGACAGACATGTTAGTTACTAAAAAAATACTGTAGCCAAAGGTTTGACATTTGCCACGGTGATCTGTGAGGTTTATCCCAAACACATTATTTTATTAAAAATGGGTAATTGAGGCCATAAATAAATACAACTAAAAACACACAGATCAGCTAACAGTAAGACGGGACAAAACAAGTGGACGATGACTCAGGCAGGCTGTTAAAAAGTGCTGATGTGTCCTGTTTGGTGATTAGAACATTAGAACAATCAGGCCATTCAGCCCAACAAAGCTCGCCAGTCCTATCCATTTATTTCTTCCAAAAAAACATCAAGTCAACTTTTGAAAGTCCTTAACGTCTTACTGTCTACCACACTACTTGGTAGCTTATTTCAAGTGTCTATCGTTCTTTGTGTAAAGAAAAACTTCCTAATGTTTGTGCAAAATTTACCCTTAACATGTTTCCAACTTTGTCCCTGTGTTATTGATGAACTCATTTTAAAACACTTCAATCAGGTCTCCTCTTAATCTTCTTTTGCTTAAACTATAAAAGCTCAGCTCCCATTGTGTATTCAAGCCTAACCTTTTTACTTGCTATGTGTAATACTTTACATTTACTGACATTAAATTTCATCTGTCACAAATCTGCCCAACCCTGTCTGCTATCCAAGTCCCTCTGTAATGATATAACGGATTCCAAATTATCTGCTAATCCACCTATATTGGTATCTTCTGCAAACTTAACCAGCTCGTTACTTATAATCCTATCTAAATCATTTATATTTATTAAAAATTTCAGCGGTCCTATTACTAACCCCTGTGGAGCACCATTCTTAACCTCACCAATTCTGATAAGGTGCCCAACACCATCACCCTCTGCTTCCTGTGTCTGAGCCAATTCTGCCCCCATCTACACACCACACCCTGAATTCCCACTTCTTTTAGTTTGATGGCCAAACTCATATGTGGCACGGTATCAAATACTTCCTGAAAGTCATGATAAATAAGATCACCTACTCCAGTTTGATCGTATCCTTTTGTTGCCTCCTCATACAATTCCAGCATGTTAGTAAAACACAACCTCCATCTTCTGAACCCATGCTGACTGTTCCTAATAACTCCTGTCCTTGCCAGGTGTTGCTCAATCTTATCCTTAATAGATGATCAATATATGGCTGTGGGCCATTGTCAGCTGTTTAGAGTTGTCCCTGTGAATGAATACCATGTTTGACAAATGCATATTCTTATTTTCAAGTTCATGCACCTTTGCCAGTCTCTGCAACATGAAAAGTGCTGATATCACTAAAGCTGTACCAACAGCTTTCACATCATCCTCCTTTACACAAGTATCTCAGAAACATAAAGCAACCCACATCAGATTTAAGGCTGAAGCTTTTACAGCGCACACTCAGTTCTTGGCCAATAAACTGGGTTGTCATACTTCTGTATACTGAAATGAGATGTACCCACTTAACCCACTTATGCTGTCTGAGAGAACTGCACCGGCACTGTGTCATTTACTGAAACACTTTGTGGTTCAGAAATATTTGCATGCAGTCATAATTTAAATGCCCATTTTGAACTTCGCATGATCCCCAAGCAATAAGTTGTACTTTGTAATGTTTTGCCTTGAAAAAGCAACTGTCATGTCTCAGCCAGGGTATGTAATGTATGAAAATGCTTTTATCAGATGTGAGAACAAATGGGAAAAGGATTTGAGCCCAGGATATCTAAAAACTCAGAATTTACAGACTGTAGCCTATTTGCAGAATTTGTGAATTTTGTTGTTATTCATTTCCTTAGACAATATTTTTTCACCTAAGTGTTTGGCTCTTTCTGATACCATTTTGATGAGTTCATTTTTATTTTAGGGCCATCTTTGTTGTGACTTGTGATGCCATGGCTGCAAGTTCATATAGTGGCTCCTAAAAGACTTGCAGTTGCTTTGTTTTATATAATTTTTGCTTACCATTTGGCTTTGTTATTTAGATCATTTATGCTTAATAGTAACAAGTACATCTTGTATTTCTTACCGCTTTTTTTCCAAACCTCTAATCCCTGGTTATCTGGTGCCCTTGTCAGGTCAAGCCTTTCTTCAGGCGAGATATCATGGGGAGGTAAATCTGTATTACTATGTGTAATTAAAACTCATTCTTTTGTTTTGTTAATAGAAAATACAAAATCAGACAGTCAAAAATTAAAACAAGGTAAGATTTTTGACAACGAAGGTTTTTGATAGTAAATGACAGCTTATCAAATGAACTGATTATTTGAAGATGTGCATAACTGCTGAACTTAACATATGCTGAGAATACTTGTGTGTTAGACTAATGAAATAATTTATTTTTAGTTGCTGAACTACTAGTAGGCATTCAAATGTTAATTTAATACTATTTATATAAATCACTCTAGCTATATGAAATGTATTTTATGGGAATCGTACAAGATAACTGTTATATTCTTATAAGTGAAGAATAGAAAGATTAATTTCTTTTTTTTTTTTTTTTGCTTCAAATAAAGTTTGAAGTCAGAATAATTAGTTCCTCTTATTTTTTGCTTTTTTCCAGAGTGCAGTGACCTTAACAATATAATAAGTAAGACACCATTTGTCTATAAAATGTTTTACTTTTGTGGCTTGAATTTTTTACAACTTCACTTACTCTTTTAAAAGCATCAGTATTATTGGTTGATATTTTGCACTTTGATTGTTGTAAACTATGTCAAATTGAAGCAAATCAGCTTAAAAGTTATTTCTCAGTCTGAGTTTCTGAGGGAGATGGGCAGGTTCTATGGGAGGAGCAACAAACCAGATGATTTTGATTTGATAAAACACAGATATGGTCACAAACAGACTTGTACTTGGGCTAACCTGGGCTGCAGCTCAGTGCTCCTCAGGTTACAGGGGCCCCTGACATGAATCAAGTTGTATGAAAAAATATATATTTTTAAAGGAAACATTCCTGTTATGATTTGGTTTTACTATTGCTTCTTTTGACTCATTTGGATAGTAAATGTTACAATCTTACACAAGAATTTGGTGTTTTTGAGGTCAAGGATTCCATTCCTGTTATTAAGGTTGTGAAGGTTTCTGCAATTGACACAATATTTTAAGTACGGAGACAGGATGTAATATTGGAGGGTCCCACCTGAAGCCCACTGTCACCTCCACAGTTTTGACGACGTTTAGATCCAGATTGTTCAGACCACACCAAAGGGCCCTGTACTCAACTTCCCTTATGTATGCAGACTCATCACCATTTCTTATGAGTCCAGTGATGGTTGCGTCAAATTCATATTTGAGGATCTGAACAGAGCGGTCCTTAGAAGTGCAGTCATGAACCTCCTTAGCATTAGACCCGAGTGTCTCTCAGGCTGTGAAAACAATGCCAAAAGCGTTAGTCCCGAGTATCACTTGGGCAACAGTATAGATGCGTCTCTAACGCATAAGCGTTAGACCTGAGGATTACTCAGGGTGTAAAATGCATTTTAGTTGTTCTTTTGAGAAAAAGTGTAACAGTAACAAGGTTAATACAGAGTGAAAAGAGCAGTGGGGAGAGCATACACCACTGGCAGACATCAGTGTTGATTATGGAGGAGCTATAGGTGAGTTTCCCCAGTTTCACCTGTTATTTCCTGTTTGTCAGTAAATTAGTAAACCACTGACAGGCGGAAGCAAGGACAGAGAAGGTGGGTGAGTTTAAACTGGAGGAGTTCTGGGTGATTGTATTAAATGCTGTACTGAAATACACAAATAGAACCTTTGCATAGGTCCCTGGGTTGTCAAACGGTTGCAGGATGTAGTGCTGACCCATATTTACTTCATCATCCATTGACCTGTTTGCTCTGTCTGCAAACTGAAGGGGGTCTTACAGGGAAATGATGTCCTTCACGTGAGTTGACATCTGTCTCTCAAAGGTTTTCATGACCACAGCTGTCAATGCCATATGATTGTCATCATTTGGGATATCTACCCTTGCACTATCTGTTCTTATCAGGGCTGAAATCGCATTTGCTCCTTTGCTATAAATGGCGTCAGCAACAGTATTAAATTTCTTGTCCTTTTCCCAAATTGTTATTCTTAGTTATTTCTTAACTTTGATTCTTGTCAAGCATCTAAATATGTTGTATATATCAGTGTTTGTAAGTTATCTTGGGTAAAAATGTTCTCGGTTGGTTTGTTTAAGATATTTCTGTAGCCTGGATTGGATGATCTTCATAAAGACCTTGCCAACAATGGAAAGGAGGCTGATGCCACAATAGTTCCAGAATTGGCACAATGACAACTTTTTTCCATGCAATCGTTACATATTCCGACTGCCAACTCAATGAAGTGTGTGTAGTCGATGCAGTAGGGTGTCCAATTCAGCTTTGATCGCTTCAGCGGTGACTCTGTCCATTCCAGGTGCCTTTCTGTTCTTCAATGATTGTGTGCCGGTCTTCTTGCTTGATTGCTGTATCCCTCAGACACGTCCAGTTCAGATTGACTGATGGAGGTTTCTTGTACTTTGCCAGATGGAGTTGCAGCTGTATCTTAGCACAGACTATGTAGTGGTCGGATCTGCAATCTGGCCCTCTCAATGCACGAACATCCTTGAGTGATATTCAGAATTGAGAGCTGATCAAAGTGTAGTCCAGGATGGCTGAATCTTTGCCTGATGGGCTTCGTCATGTAACTGATGTTTTTGGGGGTGCTGGAAGTGGCTGTTCCCCACAATCAGATGTTTAGATGTGGCAAAGGATAACTGACACAATCAATTATCATTGATCTCCCTGTGGTTGAATCTGCCCATTATTTCTTCGCATTCTAGGCCGGTCTGCACCAATGTGGGCATTGAAATCTCCAGTCAATACAACAAGCTCAGTCTTCGGAATCGTGTCTAGTGTATGTTGGAGTTTGTTGTAGAAATCGTCCTTGGCGGCATCTAAGATGGTCTCAGTTGGTGTATAGACAGATAGAGTGTGAGTCCTGATAGTATCATCAACGGTAAGCATTGCCAGGTGAACTGATTTTGGCTGGAAAGTGATTACGTTTCTGTCATCCCTGCTATCCACCATAAATCCAACACCTCCTTCTTGTTTTCCTCTACCAGAGTAGTACAGCATCATCATTTCATCAACTGTTGGTGGATGAATGATTAGTGTTCCAAGTCTAGTGAGTCGTAATTCCGATACTGCCACAATCAAGATTTTGCATTTCAACAATTCCTAGGCTATGATTTCCTTTTGGACAACATGGTGGCCAGTTTGTACATTCCATGCAGCGATGCAGGTTTCCAATTTTGGCACAATGAATTTCCTATGGCCAGTAGTCCACTTCTCACCAGTACCATGGATCCCCAATGATGGCGCATTGGCTACCCCAGATGCAGTAGCATGAATGCATAGATTTGTTTCATATTCCATCGGTTTCATACCAAGGTTTTTTGGTCCCTTGGTTCCAACCCACCTCCTTTTGCAGCTGGGATTGGGACCGTCCATGGCACAGTTGGACCTGAGTTGGACATTGATACATATATATCCACAGAAAAATTTTAAAGTTCAGTTTTATGAATTTTGACCATTTTTACACATACAAACAAAACCTTAATGATTAAAATATTTGCATCATTTCCAAATTCCTTTCCGAAACCTGTTGGTGTTATGGTTAGTTTGCATTTCTGATGGATTTCAGAGTTCAGCTGGTCAGTGAGGCTGCCTGAATTTTAAGCTAAAGTTATTTTTTTCCATTTGCTTTAATTGATATTCTTATTATTTTCTGTCTAAACAGAAAACAGAGGATACATCCCAAGCCAAGGTATGGCATTAATTGTATTTGTATCATGAAGGAGTAAACTCCAGTGTGAGGAATGATAATTGCTGTTTTTTTCTTGTAGAACTGGAGGAGATGCGCTCAGTAAAAGGTAAATAAAGACATAACATCGGTGAAGAGGTTTTTAAAAAAGGGTATTACTGGCTTGTATCGTTACAGTTTTTTAGCAAAAAATATTTTAAACTTTTTAGTATATTACAATTATATTTTATGTGAAACAGATAAAGTATTTAGTCCAATATTTGTTTCTTTTCACACAGCTAATCTAACAATAAACCAAATCAAATCATCAAAGAATGTTAAAGTGTCAGAAGATGCAAAGAAAGTCAGAGCAAAAACAACCAAGCTAAGAGGATGGGACTGTGCCATTGCCAATGAGAGCTTCACTGCTGGGAGACACTACTGGGAGGTGAAGGTGGGAGACATTCCTAAATGGAGACTGGGTGTCACCAGTGACTCAGACTTTAGTGAAGTAAAAGACAAGACTAAGGCCAGGAAGAATTACTGGGCACTGAAGTGGAAAGATAAGATGTTTATTGCTGTAAATGGTGAACAAGAAATGGAGCTGACTATGAAACAGAGGGCCAGTGTGATTGGAGTGTTTCTGGATTATAACAAAGGAAAGCTTTCCTTCTACAATTTGGATGAGACTTCTCATATTCACGCTTTGACATTTAGCACTGAATTGCCCCTCTTTCCCTTTTTTAACTGTGCTAGCCCTGACAAAGATCTTGTTATTTTGCCTCAGTTAGCAAATGAAATGGAAAAGACAGACAGATGACACTACTGCCTACAGTCCATAGCAGAATAAAGAGATATTTCTACACATGTGATATTACTGTTATAAAAAAAATCTCAGATCTGCTGGTAATCTCTGTGTATCTTATAGATAAATGCTTAAAATTACTTAGAAGAAATTTGCATGATGAATTTGATGTAAAACACACTAATACACTGCAATTTTAGGACTTGATAGAAGTTAACTTTACATTTCCGTCTCAAGACCAGCAAGGTTAAGTCACATTTGATATTGCAGGAAACAACCTATGTGCCAACCTGATGTGAAACAAGCTGCTACCAGAAATATAATTCTAATAAAATACTTAAAGAATTTCATTAGTAATGTGTTTCTGTTTCTTTCAAAGATCAGTCTCTACTGATTACATAATGACACATAACTGTAGATCTTGTTTGTCCAAGTATTGTAGAATTTATGAAGCAGTATTGTCAGATACTGCATCTCCACATCACATTTTTCAAATCTTAATCTCAGTGCAAATAGCCAGTTTAAATCCTGAGAGAGATCCTGTTGTGAGATTCATTTACTAATGTTTCATGTCATTCCTTTCTGTTTAAGTGGAAGTTATACATAGTGATGTGCAGTACTTCTGTGTGAGTTCATTAAAATTTACCTTTTGCTCCTAAATATTTTGATTTTTGGTTACTTACAAAGGAGCTGTGTAGGTGTTTCTACACTTTACAAGAGCAAAAGTAGCTACATAATTGAAAAGTTCCTTATGCTCAAATGTATAGTGTGGGTGGGTCATGGAGTGCCAAAAGTGGTTGTAGAAGCCTGAAAGAGAGTGAATAAATAATAATCAGTATAAGAGTGGTTAATACTAAAAAGTCATTGTGATTCATTAAGGGGAAGAAATTTATTTGTAAAAAGAATAACTAGAGAAAGCAATTTATTGCATTCATACTGGGAATATTGAGCACCAGTAATGGCGCACTGCACGATAACGTGCAGTGACTACACTTGATTTGAGCATTCCTAGTTTTTATAATCTTTCTCTGTACGTTTAGCATTGATTTACTCAGAGCTTGGTGTGCTTGCTGCTTCCTGAGCAGCTTTTCTTTTCTCCACTCTATCGGCCCACTTCTTCTGTTCTTTTGTCGGCATCTTTTCTCGCCGCCTTTCTTACCTTTATGAACAGAATGAATGAACCGGTAGTTTACTCCATATATTCTACCTGTTGATGGTGTCATTCTGTTTTAGTTAGAAGAAGTGAGCCCTGTCGGGAAGCCTGGGAGAGCAGGGGACCAAGAAAAGGGCAAGCCATTCCCTGGGATGTGGAAGGACAGCCACCCTGGATTACATCGGGGCCACAAGCATGGGGCTGTAAAGCTCAAGCCTGTTGGGTTACGTGGCCACCACCAGGGGTCACTGGGATAATTCCGGAGCCGAGGTCTGCAGCACTTCGCCTTAACCGGAAGTGCTGCTAGAAGAGGAGCCGGGTTTAAAACACAGCACTTCCACCACACCCAGAAGTGCTGTCGGAACTTAATTGAGGAACACCTAGAGTGCTTCTGGGTGGGGTATAAAAGGGTCCGCCTCACTCCACTCCACTCCAGCCGGAGTTGGGTGGAAGAGAACGGAGCTTGCAGGAAAGGAGTGGAGGTGGAAAATAAAATAAAAGAAAAACAAAAAGATAAGAACTGAGTTATTGGGAAGATTTGTGGTTGCATTGTGTTGTGCAGAAAAGTAAAATAAACCGTGTGTGTTTTGGGGACATTCTGAGTCCATCTGTCTGTGTCTGGGGGGCAAAACTCCACAACATCCTTTGGTGAAAGTTTGGTCAGAATATCCAGCCATTAACAATGTGCTAAGTTTTTACAGTAATGAAGTTGCTTTAATTATAGCTAATTTTTATATTTACTATATATATATTGTAACAAAGGCGCTATATAGGCGCCTGACCCGACACAGAAAGACACGGAGGCACGTATAAAAACACAAAGAGTTTATTTTTCTCTTCAACTGTGGGACACGTCTTCACCGTGCCACACAGTCCAAACACAGTCTCAAAGCACACACTGAAACCACAACACACTTTTCTTCCTCTACCACCACTCCTCCTCAAGCTTCGTCTCTTTCCTCCCAACTCTGGCTCTTCGAGTGGTGGTGGCTGGCCCTTTTTATAACCCACCCGGAAGTGTTCCAGATGCTTGACCACCTGGTCCTAATTGCACCTCCGGGTGGGGCTGAAGATTCATCCAGCCAGGCTGCTGAGTCCATGCAGCTCCCCCTAGCGGCCATCCGAGCCCCCAACCAGGCTGTGGAGGACTCCATCTCCCATGGAGCCCTGCGGTTGGTTGGGGAATCACCGTCAGCCATGGAGGCTGCCACCAAGCGTCCCGGGGGAGGTACTGGACTGCCCATGGTGGCTCCCCTGGAACATAAGCAGCAGGGGCGTCCCTGCCGGGCATGGGACCCGGCTGTCCTTCACAGTTCCCCTCCCTCAGATGAGGCTTGTGGGGCTGATCGGCCTGCCCCGCTAGGGCCGGTCCTTTCCAGGACATGGAGTCGGCATCCTTGGCTCTGCGGCTGTGCCCTGTAAAAACATAACGAACAGGTCTGGGGGTGCTGCCCCGACGTCCCAGCCCCTTGGCTCGTCCTCTCAGCTGGGCCAACGTTCTCCGCTCCGATCGGCCCTCTGATGCTCCCCCATTCGGCTTCCCCGTATGGTAAGTCTGCAGTCCCTGCCACGGAACCACCAGTGGGCTCAGGCGTTGTATCCACCTCCCACACTGCGGGGTTTTCCTCTGCTTCCGCAGAGGACGGCCCTTCGCGGGACGTGCGCACCCAGCGACACATCCTCCCATGTCGGAGGAACTGGCTTCCTCAAGCCACTTCCTCCGCTTACTTTGGGATGCCGCGGTGGTTTGGATCTGCTCATTGTAAGAGGGCAGACCCGGCCCCATTGGCGTCCGGAGCTTCACGGGGTCAGTCTCACCTACCTTCCCCGCTGTACCTCTCCGTCCAGGAGCTCCTGCAGTGCGCCGATCCTTTCTTGCCTGCGGCTCTCGACCCGACGCCACTGCCATCCCTCCTGTGTCCAGCGTCTCTGCCCGGAAGGCACATCGCTCGGCCGGCGGCGACAGCACAAGGTGCAGTTCTTCTCGCAGCTCCTGTAACACAGCCGCCAGGGAGAGAGAAGCAGCCGGCGGTGGGCTTACCTTGTGAGTGGACTGCTCTCTATGGGCCTTTCCCTGCGGCCCACTCGGGTTTCCTAGGTGCACGGGACGGACATTCCCTGCTCTCGCCTTCGGCCAACTGCTGGCAAGAGAACAGGACACGCTGTCCAATCCCGTGCCTGTATTGAGGAGGGACTTTTGGTCGAGCTTCTCGCTCTCCTCTCTCACTGGAGAGCGTCTCTCCGGGCAGCTCCGCTGCTGCTGCGGTTTCCGCAGCCAAAGCCTCTCCTTCTCGACAGCCCCTTTCCTGGGCCCTGTGTCGGTGAGCCGCCCCTTAAAAACAAAGTCCGTCAATGGACCCCCATTGGTCCATGCAGCACTTCGTTGCTGCGGGTTTGGGTGCACGCCGCCCCTGCGGCACGTGGGTGGGTTCCCCTGTTGTGCCGGGCCTTTCACAGAAATTTTTATCACTGCAGGTCCCCACCTCGACCCAGGTGGAGCATCCTGTCGGCTACACCACTGTGAAATAGGGCGGCCCGGACACACACTGGCGGACACCATTTGCTCCATCACCCACGTTTATTCACAATATATTATACAAAGTCAAGTGCACCACCACCAAATCCCCAGTTCTCCAAAGTCAAGAAACACAGTCCTCTTCACACAACACTCGGGCCTCTCCTCGCCTCCTCTGCCTTGACCTTGTCCTCCTCCTCACCTGACTCCAGCCTTGATTGCAGGGCGGCGGCTCCTTAAATAGGTGGCTGATTGCCAACCACACCCAGCCACCTACGACAATACATATATATATATATATATATATATATATATATATATATTTTTATATATATATATACTGTATATATATATATAAATATATAGTATATATATATAAACTGTATATTGTAACTAGCTGAATACCTGTGCTTTGCTGCGGGATAGCAACAGGAAAAATGTGTTCTAAAATATACAGAGTGACAGTATACGTCCTGTAAAGGTCATAAGACAAGATTTAGCACATAAGCAAAACAAAATAGGTTACTAGTTATTTCTTGAAATGGTTTACTCAAATATAAGCTGATCAGAGACGTGGCTAACAATGTCAACCCGCATCTGAGTGGCCAGAAAGGTGGTGCCGTGCACAAGTTGGCCCAATGTAACAAATAGCCCAGGCACATACAGACATGACACCAAATGTCCACAACACACGGTTTATTTACAACTACTATTTACAATTCGGTTCCTCCAACTCACACACGACTATTTAGTCCTTTTCCTCTTCGGCCACCTCCACTCCTCTCTTGCTAGCTCAGCCTTCCTCCTCCCGACTCAGGCTCTTCGAAGGGAGTGAGGCGGCCCCTTTCACCATGCCCCAGATGTGCTCCAGGTGCTCAGTGATGGTCTTCCAGAAGCACTTCCTGGTATGGCGGAAGTGCTGCCCTTGCACCTGGAAGAACTCTGGGCATACACAGTTCCTGGTTCAGCAGAACTTCCTGGTGTGGCGGTAGTGCTGTCCTCCAGGGCTCTAGGACTGTCCAGGCGCCCCCTGGTGGTGGCCACGGGTCCCCATAGGGTTGAGCTTCCCAGCTCCAATTCCGTGGCCCTGATGGAATCCAGGGGGGCTGCCCTCTTTTGAATAGGAAAAAATAGTGCCCCTCTCACAGTCCATCCTTCCTCCAGGCGTCCCAGTGGTGCAGAATCCATGGTCGTCTGCCACTATATATATATATATATATATATATATATATATATATATATATATATATATATAGTAGGAGGTAGCCCGGCCACAGACAGACACAACAACACAGTGTCCATAACACACATGTTTATTTACGCAAATATTTACAAATTATTTACAATGTCCAGTCCTTGATTCCTTCAGCCACCTCCACTCCTGTCTCGCAAAATCCGTCCTTCTTCCACCTGACTCTGGCTCCCCTAATGGAGTGAGGCAGCCCCTTTTTATCTTGTCCCGGATGTGCTCCAGGTGTCTGACGATGAACTTCCGGCAACACTCCCCAGTGTAGCAGAAGTGCTGCCCTTGCACCCGGAAGCACTCCAGGCATAAACCATCCCTAGTCTGTCAGCACTTCCTGGTGTCCCAGAAATGCTGTCTCCTAGGGATCAAGGACCGTCCGGGTGCCCATGGAAAAGACGTCCCGGTTCCTCCTTCCTCCAGGTGTCCCGGCGGGGCAGGGTTCCTGGCCGTCTATCACAATATATATATTTATTTATATATGTAACTACCTGTTTTACTTGGCTTTATCTGAGATTTTGTAAGACAATTGATCTCAGCTATGGCGTTGTTTGTCAATCGACTGTATCAGAGGTAGTAAGTACCTAACTACAGTAAATACTTTTCTGTATGTAATATTTTTTGTTTTTTACAAAGAAGGGGTTGGATCTGAGGGCACCAATGTCACCTCATCTTCTCTCTTTGACCTACACCCACAGCCACAGTGCCTCGAGCTTTATAGCACATGCTCACCACTGAGCTTTGCATCTTCCTTGAACTTTTTCCTTCCGTTCACACCTTGCTGTAGATTACAACTTTGATTGCACCTCTTTTTTTCTATTCAGGACACCCCCCTTCTTCAGTTATCTTTCCATCCTTTTGGTTAGTGGTGCTGCTGGCTTGGCCAGTCAATTGCTTCTGCGCCATCCTTCGTTGGCATAAAGTCCATTCTCAGTGCAGCACAGAGCATGTACATTAGCATCATATATAATAAATATTGATAAAGAAAAATGTTTTGGCAAATAAAAAAGCATGGGTTGGGTAATTTTTCTTTTTTTTTTGACAATATCACCAAATTTCAACCAAATCAGTCAGATTTTGTGGTATTTAGTTTTTCTATTTTAGGGTAGTGTCTTTACCCCTATGTATTGAAATATCAAAATGTCACTGCCCTAGATGTACCATCCTGCCAAATTTCAGCTTTTTAACTAAATGGAAAAGAGTATTATTGTTGATGAGTGACTGAGTGAGGCAGCTTTGCATTTTATATGGAGATTTTTTTTATTAAGTACATAATTTTACTTGGTTGGGTGTTAAATTGTATTTGAACTGTATTGCAAGCCTGAAAATTATTGCTTGACTAATATGTGCTCAATGGTAGCAGTTTGCAAAATTCAAATGTTTTTTGTCTTATTTATTTTGTTCATGTTTCAGTTAAGCAATTTGTTATTTTTTCTTTTTGTTTGACCACAAATACCCCACCACAGATTCCAGCGCTCATTCATGTTCACATCAATAAAGATTATTAAACAGTGTTAAACTCATTCATGCCCCGTTTTTAAGATGTGCTGTGATTCATTGTGCATTGTAATTTAGGTCTTCATCAGAATCCTTTGTTAGTGTTTTGATGGACACACTGGTGTGATCTCGATTTTCTTCTCTTCTGTTTCACTTTGTGTTAAAGCACTTCTTCTTGTATGCATGGGAATCTTTTTAATATAGACTTGATTTTCATGTTGTGCCTCTTGGGCCTGAGAAATGAAAGGTGTGTTACATTTTATGTGTTCTGTCCCTTTAAGACTCAGATGGGCCACAGATGGATGGCTGCCAGATTAAAGTGAAAGTTAAATTAACGAGAAACACACAAGCTTCAGGCCTTCAATTTAAAGTGCTTTTCTTAGAATATTATACAAACTAGTATTTTACAGGCTCTCCACATCAGAAATGGGATATGAAAATGTACAGTAGATTTGTGAAATCTAACTAGAAGAAATGAGAACAGGTAAGTTTACGTTTATTACGATCTCCACTAAGAGCAGGCCCTTTAAAGTAAAGGTCACAATTTAGAAGAGACCTGAAAATATGAATAGATTTCACTCAGCCATTATAACTCTGCTGATTTAGACAATTAAAAGAAACAGATAATACTGAGAGTGAAAACTAGTTCTGCCAGTCTGAAAAGGGCATGTGTGGGATAGTCCTGCATTTGTGTGTGTTGATGGTATAAGGAGAATTCACCGTGGAGAATACCGGTGTTGAAAGACGTGGTGACTTTCAGTGGAAGATAAGAAACATGCAAACAACTGATGAAGGGCCCTGTCAGTGTGTGGCGAAAAAATTGATGACTTTCTCCGAGTTTACAACATGAATTTAGTATACAGTGTGAATTTACCAAAATATACACCAAATATGAAATACCTGTGAAGTTTACTTTTCACATTTTAGTCTGCTTTAAACTCATCTCTATTATGGTAATTTAATAAAGGCTTAAAATATCTTCAATGTCTCTTTGTAATTAAAGTTTAGCCACTGTGACTGGTGCATTTGAAAATTATGAACTTTAAAAGCTTAGAGAAGAACAGTTGGAATTCATCCAAAACCTAATCAGCTCTTACGACTGCCAATTGCAAGTTGTCCACAGTATGTTTGAGAGGGGTTTGTTCTTTGTCATAATATTTGTTTATTTGTAGTTGATCTATCTATCTATCTATCTATCTATGAGAGTTTATTATTCCAGTAGTAGGTTATTGACATCACAGCCTGCAGTCAGCTTTTCTTTCTTTGCAGCAATGATTACTCATTTTGGATGGAGCGTCTTCATTTTATTGTATTTAAACAAGACACGTGTCTCTTGGGCAGGTATGTGGCACTGAGATTTGAAAGTTTTGAGTGATTTGAAGAATTTTAATGGACAGTATTTTCAGTTATAACATCTGATTTTATAATCTATCTCTTTGGAGAGTATATATAAACTAGTAATTAATCAAAAGATAATTCCAAGATTTGTTTCAAAAAGTTGAAGGAAAAGTGTAAATTCATCAGTCAATTAAAATCAATACAATTTAGCTTTAATGTCAATTTCTGCTATTACAACATACGCTTACATTTTCAGATGTATTTTCATTTAATTTAAAAAATACCTGGTTTAGAACTAACAGCGCTCATATGGTTTCATTTTCAGCCAGGTTTTCTGTTGTTGGTCCTTCACATCCCATCATTACTTATGTTGGTGATGAAGTAATGCTGCCAGCCTTCCTCTCTCCAGAACTGAATGCTCAAGGCTTTGACGTCAAGTGGACAACGCCTAAGTCTTCGTCACCAGTGCTTTTATACCAGAATAACAGTATCATAAATCGGATTGAATCCTACATGGGAAGAACTGTGTTTTTACGGGAGAATTTGAAATATGGCAACGTGTCTTTAATAATCAGGAATGTCAGAGTTTCAGATGGTGATCTCTACAAATGTCTTGTGTTTTCTGAACAGTGGGAGGATGAGGCCGTTATCAATTTGATTGTTGAAGGTCAGTGTAAATCTTGAACGTATTTTTTATTTAAATAAGAGTTATATTGCCTCCTCTGTTTTTCATACCTTTTAGTCCTGGACAGGAACTCATTTTTTGTATTTTGTTATATATTGTGCTTCAACAGGGAGACACTTTAAAAACTGAGATCATTTCCACATGATAGAAAGCCTTCAGCAAATTGTTCCTTCTTTCACCATAAACAATTGTTTCAGGTGTCACTTACTAAACTGTTTTTGATCTATAGCTGCAAATGTTTCTCTAACTTTACAATAATGAAATGAAAATGGCTTGCCTTTGAAAGTAAAAGTCACTTTAAATTCAACTTAATATCCTTCTCCAAACAAACCAATATACGCTATGTTTATTGTATAAATGTGGGCAGATCACACAACTAAACAAGAAGATAGCAATGGACTACCTGGATGTCTTTTGTAGTTCCAAATGTTTATCATACATTGGACATCTTATTCTCATTTAACAATACAGAAGAGTCCTTTTTTCTTTTTGCAGTTTTCCCTTCATCACCATCCTCGTTATACTCTCTATTCATACTTGATAGTTTTTTAAATTGCTTTGAATCTACCAAACTAACATGAGGCACGCCTTTAAATAAAAAGGCTACACACCCTGGGAATTATCAGTCCCAAAACCTACATCTAAATGAATTACAGTCCCAGATATTACAAGTTAAGTATCATATTAGCTCTCCTTTATAACTCAAGTATGGCCACTCCTCGTGTTAAGAGGTGGTTCTTTGGTTTGGTCTCAACTGTAAGAGATCAACAAAATTTCCATTTTTTGTGCAATATGTGCAAACTCAAACAGACTTTCTCATTGAGGCTCAAGGAGGTTAAATGTCAGTTGAACATTGTCCTTAGTAAATGATTTTGGAAATTAATTTTTGTTTTTATGCGTAATTAGTTTAGGACATGTGAGTTGTAATGTACAGAATTGGGGTAATTGCTCAAAGAGAGTATTTTATCACAAATTCCTAATGACATCTTTGAAATTGTATGAGGATTAATTTACCCATTACTTTTTAGAAAAAGTGATCACGTTTATTAATTGCTTTAATGTTACTCTGTAAACCCATACAGTTATGTGCCAATTGGAAAGTACAGCATGAGGATGGCACTCCAATGTTCTTTCAGTGTGTTAACAAGGAGGATATAGGCAATAACAAGGAATGAGAATTCAGCAGTTAAACTGCACAACTTCTATTGTTCATGTGCCATTTGAAACACAAACCAGCAAATAGTGGCTGTGAATGGACAAAAGATTTCTTCATAAAAAAAACAAGTATTCATAATTAAAAATAAAGCTAACTTAACCATTCAAGCACTTGCAAACATGGATTTGGTAAAGGCTAAAATGATTACTAGTGTAGGGGTCAGCAGACAAGACCACTTATTTAACACTATGGCCAGCACCCTCCAGTGTGTTTTTGGGTAACTCAGCGAGAAGTCAAGCAAAATTACACCTTTTATTGGCTAACTAAAAGGATTATAATATGCAAGCTTTCAAGGCAACTCAGGCCCCTTGCTTGACTGCTCGCTACATTCATATTGGCTAACATGGTACACCACCCTAGTACTGGGCAACTCAGTCAATCTTTGTTTCTCTCCACTCTTGGTACTCATTATACCATGAAATATTTCACACATTAAAAGAAGGCATTTATATTTTGTAATTAGCTCTTGCACATCCACTAAGATTTAAGATAAATATTGTGTACCTTACCTATGTATAGAATTGTCCATTCTCATGGTAAATGTTGATGAAATGCAGTTAAAAAAACTAAACTAAATGCATGTTGGTATCTGGCACTACACTTACCTTTTTAAACCTTATATGAAATGTAATGCCGTTTAAGACATTTACCTGGCCCAGCTCACTCAGATACCCCACATAATTAATATAATTTTCTTAGAAACAAAACAAAAGTAAGAAAATTCACATTATATTTATACAATAAGCACCTTCAGCCACATTTGTTGTAACTAAGACCTTTTTTCTATTCAAGTTTCCTTTACAAAAACATTGACAATCCGTTCAAAATGATATATGCACAAAAATGCTGTATTCAACATCTACAGTAATTACTGTGTTAGCCCATTTTTACCCCAAGAGAAAATGTATTCCATATTTGCTTTTGCTGCATTGATATTTCTGACGGCTGTGTTGTATTATTTATTAACACGGATAGCCACCTAAACACTCCTCAGAAATGTTGATCTTCTGCATGCACATTCTGAGTTTGGGGTACCTTGAAATCAACAGCACTCATGTTGACACTGTACAACTCAAAAGACACTAAGAGCTACTGGATTTATTTTGGAGTGAATATTGCAAAAAAAAAAAAAAAACAAACAAATATATAAGTTAATTCATAAATTTATATGTTACCATCGTGCATTGGTTAATAACTGTAGCCTTAATGGTGCTCTATAAGTAAGAACGTGTGTTCTGATAAAGGAATGTGGGAGATTTTTAGAAGAGAATATGGACCACAAGATGAGACTGAAAATAAGCAAAGTTAATGAATCAGGAAATCCAAATAACCAAATGATGCTGGCAAAACACTAACCAGAAATCTTTACCCAAATTCATTAACAGTATGGCAGATGTTCTAATAAATGCACCACGAAATATTGTATAGAAAAATCTAAATTCTAGACAATCTATATGTCAAGGACCGTGACCCTTCCACTGGTGATCCTAGAACATCAGTATTGCAACTTCCAGTTGTAACTTGACAAAATGGCAGCACCTATGCCTACAAAATTGAGTGGAAACAACAAGCATATGTTATTACAAAAACGAAAAACTTTCAAATTAAAGTAAAACACACAAATCATGAAGATTGCCTAATGTTAAAAACATCACAAAAAATTAATTAGAACCTTAGAAAAAATGCATTCAACAAAGAAAGTGTTATTAAACATTAGCAGATCATAGCACCATCCATCCATCCATTATCCAACCCACTATATCCGAACTACATGGTCACTGCGGTCTGCTTGAGCCAATCCCAGCCAACACAGGGCGCAAGGCAGGAAACACACCCCGGGCAGTGCGCCAGCCCACCACAGGGCGTGCACACACACACACCAAGCACACACTAGGGACAATTTAGAATCGCCAATGCACTTAACCGGCATGTCTTTGGACTGTGGAAGGAAACCAGAGTACCCGGAGAAAACCCACGCAGACACGGGGAGACCATGCAAACTCATAGCACCATGTTTTTCATAATTTGCCATTGTAGGTGCGAAGGTGAATAGACAGGCATCACAGCCTGGTTGGTTGATGGTGCCTTTCCTGGCCAGGAGACCATAATGGATGGACAAGGAGAGATTGTCTATCCAATACAATAGATGTTAGTGCTCCACTGATGTGGACTCAGTATGTACACTAGCAGGGCTCATTGGGATTCGTATTCCTGATGATCAACTCTGTCAGGGTCCTTGGGTGCCACCAGAGGGCACTGCAGGGATAAGAACTCCCTGTTTCGTGGGACTTCCCTGTGACATGGAAGTGCTTCTGCCATTTAGTGTGTTATGGCACCAGAGGTGCTCCTGGGTCCAACATAAAAAGAAGCTATCCAGACTCCTCCAGTGGTGTCAGAGTTGGGAGGTAGAAGGCGACATTCCCCTGTAAGACTGGATAGAGGGAAAGGAAATTATATAATTGGTGGTATTAAAAGTGGATCTTATTCATGTGTAAAGGTACTGTGTTAATAAACAAAAATGTTTATTTTAACCTGGGAATGTGTTGGGAAAGTTGGTGATTGGGGTTTGGGGCTCAGTGGCGCCTCCTACAGGTTACAATGTCTTTCTACCAATTAATTAACTGGAATATTTGAAGCTCATAGCTCCGAATTCAAAACATGCTGAAGCCCTCTAATCAGGTAGTGTGGTGTAGTGGTTAAGGCTTTGAACTTTAAACCCCAAGGTTGTTGGCTCAAATCTTGCTACTAACACTGTGTGACCATAAACAAGTCACTTGACCTGCCTGTGCTCCAACTGGAAAACCGAAAGAAATGGAACAGATTGTATCATAAACATTGCAACTTACCTTGGATAAAGGCGTCAGTGTCGTGGCGAAAAATTAATCATCAGAAGGCTTTTTACCTAAAAATAAAGGCTATTAGGACTCGAGATAGACAGATAGAGTTTTAAGGCTTTATTGCAATAAATCAACCACACGGACTCAACCCAATTCGGCCAAATGAGATTGAGCCCCGAACATTACAGTAATTGAAGTTTTTATAACAATTTCTTATCATTTTGACCTCGTTCGATTAGCTCATTCTGCACCTGGTTTTACTGTCCATTATTCCTCTTGGTGTCTGTTCGGCTTATTTTGATTGGTCTAAGACTGGGTGGATGGCTTCCTCTTACCATCTTTGGGCTTTTCTTATGTCATTTCCTATCTTTTCTGACCTCGCTCGAATGAGCTCTTTTGCCCATCTTCTCTGACTCCCTTCTACTCCTGTCCGGCCGAACCTTGAGTTCCCATGGGAACCCTTATCATCTCATAACTTTCCTATCACTGGCCCCCTCGTGGTATTTCTATTTTTCTATGCTGTTCCCATTTTCTCTAACTGGCCAAGGCTTCAACTCCATATATGGGTTTCCTCTCATCATTTCTTTTCTTAAACCTTCCAAACTTTTCTATAATAGTGACCTGAAGCTTAAGCTTTAATTAAAAAGAAATATAGTATGTGCTTTCATTTAATCATTGCTTGGCATGCTTGAATTGTCTTAATTTCTACACTAAAGTTAATTTCTAATATATTCTTCAAATATTTTTGCTAATGCCTGAATTTACTAAGATTTTCTCTTCATGCATTATGTCAGCGTGACCTTTTTCTGCTGATTCACCAATCCAGCTTGCCTTTCTATGTGCCTTTCAGAGCCATCTTTATCGCTTCCTAGCCTTGAATCACAGGTGTTCTCAAACTCTTATCTTGTCCGAAGCTGGTTTCGATGTGTCAATTTCTGTTCTTTCCCAGACTAGATATTTTGCTGTAAGCTTAGAAAATAATGCAATATAACTGATTTTTAGTTAACTATTTGCTTGACCTATCATATTTGCTTAACATTCTAATTTATGCTTAATCTTAATATTTTAGAAGCTTTTAATTACTTTTTATGGCTCTTTATGTTAATTTGCTATTTTCTATGCTAATATAAAACATTTTCCTTCTACATCAGTCCAATAAGTAAATGTAACCTTGTGCATCCACTACTTTTACATAAGTGGAGTTGGTTAGTTCCACAAAGCCAAGGTTACTGTGAAGCTTTTTTGTTAGAATAATGCATCATTTTAAAATAAAAGATTAACTTCTCAAAGGCAAAACCCATATAAATGTAAGTACTTTATTTCACTCAATAGGCATTGTTCCTGTTATTTGCTCAATTTAATGTGACTTCATATAAAATTTCTCATGGGCCTAAACTCTGCCCTTAAACATGAAAAATCACATTCTCCTTTTAACTCTTTGTGGTTGGTGTGTCATGCAGTATAACATTTTCAGAGGTGACCCTCCAGTAAACTAATGTGAGTGTTGACATTCCATCCTGAAATACTTAACTAAAGGAGTTATGGTTAGTTGTAAACTATTTTATTACATTAGTTTTGTTTATAACATTTAGAAACAGTTTATTCTATACATTTTTCACATCATTCTTCCTTAAATTTTCTTTTGTTTCTTCCTTTTGTTAGTTTTAGGGTCTCAGCCCTCCATTTCCATGATCTCCACTCAAGACCAGAAGACCACATTAGAGTGCAGTGCTGAGAAATGGAACCCACAGCCAGAAATCACCTGGAGGGACATGAATGGAGAAGACATGACATCACAGTCGACAGTAGCAACACAGGAAGATGCTGAGGGTCTTCTGACAGTGAATAGTGTCATCCTGGTAAAGAAAAAGTTCAACGTGTTTGCCTGCCTGTTGAGAAGTAAGGCACCAAAAACAGACTGGCCATCAAGACTCACCGTCTACAGTGAGTGGAACTGATCTCATTGATTTTAATGCACTGTGATTTTAAAATAATCATTCTTTGTAGTCATCGATCCTGACAATACCTGAAAAAAAGTTTTACTAAGTGTCACTTACTTGTTATGATATAAGATATCTCATTGGTAAATAAAAAAAGTGTCTTCTATCACTAAACACTACAGATTAGAAAAGTGTAGATAGGGATAATGAGTGTAAATTGATGAGCAAAAATGGTAAAATTATTCATTTTAAAATTAAATCTACAACACAATACAGTGCGAATAAATTTGGGGTCTGAATTGTTTCTGAATCCACTGTATAAATGCACAAACGCTGCATTTGTTCAACAGGTTAGTATATTAAATTTTAAATTAAAGTTTCTGTTGGCTACCTGTTATCACTTCTCAGGTAACTGGCTGACAAGCTGTTTTGTCTCGGTAGAGTTCTCTATTTTTCAACTTTCTCCATTTGTATTATTAATATGTAGAATGCCTCAAATTTCACAGACTTACCACTGTTTATAAGGTATTGTACTTTATAACTTCTCCCCACCTTCCCTTCTACATTTATAATCTCAGGCAATTAGGTGTAGTAAAAGACAAGCAGGAGTTAAGTTACACTTTAAATGTATCTATACTAATAAAAGGCAAAGCCCTCACTGACTCACTCACTCACTCACTCACTCACTCACTCACTCACTCATCACTAATTCTCCAACTTCCCGTGTATGTGGAAGACTGACATTTGTCAGGCTCATTCCTTACAGCTTACTTACAAAAGTTGGGCAGGTTTCATTTCGAAATTCTACACGTAATGGACATAACTGGAACCTATTTTTCTCCATATAATGTAATGGAGTTGAGTTCGATGGCCGTGGGGGGCGGAGTTTCATCTGACATCATCACGCCTCCCACGTAATCACGTGAACTGACTGTCCACGTAGTACCTAGAAAACAAGGAAGAGCTCCAAAAAGCGCTGAAGAAAACATGCATTATACAATTGAGAAGGCAGCGAAACAATAAGAAGCGAGCGAGTCACACATAGAACCATATTCATGAGTGCAGCTACTTCGGAAACAAAGCACGGTGTAAACCTAAAGTTTAAATTAAGTTCATGGACAGGCTGCCGCTGGCGTTTGTCATGCCCACGGCTAATGCGGGATACAAGTGCTATGATACAATGGTGCTATTATACAATACAATATGTGACGCTGCCACCAAATACTCACAGAAAAATCCACAAGATCATACACACGCTGTCTCTACATTTCCTCCACACTCTGAATTCTCCAGGCACTACTTACAAAAGGTTACATTGACAATCGTGTTACGTTATTTTTAAAATGTTTCCTTTTCTTAGCACAAGCACAGCTGAGAAGCTTCGATGCATGTGCTCCATAACGCGTTAAAAAAATAACGCATTTAATCACACTTTCCATTCCAAGCAAAGGGAAACTTCTGTCAATGCATGATTTCGTGGTACACCGATTACATTGATGCACACATCAGAGCTACAAAAATGTAACAGTCGGAAGAAAGCGCGTTGCTACGACTGATTGGAGGAAAATTTCATTTCAAAAGATTACCCGGCGGAAGCCTTGATAAAAGCGTGGTTTTCTGCACATATATATGCGCAGCGGGCTTATTATGACCTTCCCGAGGAGGAGGCCGCGGATTATGACCTCCTCAAGGCAGAGATCCTGGCCCGCTACGGCATCAAACCGGGTCAGCAGGCGGCAGAGTGGAGGAATTGGCAGTTTGACCCCGAAAAACCTGCCCGTGCTCAGGCCTTTGATTTCTGGGGCAAGATGGGGCGCTGGTTACGGCCAGAAGGACCCCAAGCCCGCAAGGTAGTGGAGCAGGTGGCCTGTGAGGGCCTAGTAAATGCAATGCCAAGTTCCCTCGCCCAGCAGGTCCGGCGACACCCTTACAAAGACATGCCGAGTCTCCTAGAAGTCCTTGAGCGTCAGCTCGCGGTTCTTCGAGTCGGGGGATCAGAAAAGTCTGCTCGCGGAAACCGACAGGGACGGGTGGCCACCCCCGAGCCCCCTCGACGCGCTGCGGAAGCGCCGGTGAGGCCTAAAGAAAAGCCGCTCTCTCCGCGCTGTTACAAGTGCGGAGAGGTCGGCCATCTACTACCAACCTGTCCCTTGAATGTGGCGGCGGAGCCGATGGACTGCACCTGGGCAACTACGGAGAGGTACTGTACCCCGTCGCATCCCTTGGCGAGTCCAAATAAGGGAGTGGTGTTATTAAATGGGCACGCGGTGGTGGCTTTGTTTGATTCCGGCAGCAACATTACCATTGTAGCTCGCCGTTATGTGTTACCGCAACAATGGCTGAAACAATACCTACAAGTCACTTGTGTACATGGAGGGACCAAGTCATACCGTTCCGCACAATGTTATATCGCCTGGAAGGGGGAATTAACCAACTTGATGGTCGCTGTGTTTCCCGATCCCCCCTATCCGGTGATTTTGGGACAAGACTGGTCAAAAAGAAACTGCGGCAAAACAAACACCGCTCCCGGGGCCTCGTTGGATCTGGTTATGAGGGGGAAAGGCGCCCCTCCCGCGGTCTCCACGCCGTGCACTGAGGCAGACCTCTCTGGCGCTGGCGCCTCGGGGAGTGTTTCCACGGGATTGGACCCTGACACGGAAGAATCCGCCGGAGAAGGGACAAGCCAGGGAACTCACCCGGTGGCCAGGCCACAAGACCCTCTAGATAGTTTGGATCACCAATTCAGATCCACACCGGCCTCATTTAAGAGGGAGCAGTGGAACGATGATTCCCTGCGGTTTGCGGTAGTTTGGCCCAACAGCTCACAAGCCGACTGTTCCACACCACGCGAGCCCTTCTTTGTGTTAGAAAATGATCTGTTGTATCGGGTGGCGACCCACGAGGGCGAGGTGCGGAAATTGTTGCTAGTTCCGCGTACCTTCCGGCGGGAGGTATGCGAATTAGCCCATGCTCACCTCCTTGGCGCCCATCTAGGGGCCGAAAAGACCTTGGAGAGGATCAAGCTCCGTTTTTACTGGCCTGGGATTAACGAGGAGGTCCGGCGTTTCTGTCAATCCTGCCCGGAGTGTCAGACCCGCCATATTCCCAGGCGGGACCGCGCTCCCCTAGTCCCTATTCCCTTAATTGATATTCCCTTCAACAGAATAGGGGTCGACTTGGTAGGACCCTTGGAGCCCTCAAACCGTGGCTATAAATACATATTGGTTATGGTGGATTATGCCACCCGATACCCAGAGGCGGTTCCCCTGCGCTCCGCTAATACAAAAAGCATCGCACGGGAATTGGTTAATTTATTTTCCAGAGTGGGTATACCCAAAGAAGTCCTCACGGACCAGGGTACGCCCTTTACCTCGGATACGTTCAGGGAAGTAGCCAAATTACTCCGAATAAAGCACCTGAAAGCGTCGGTCTATCACCCTCAGACAGACGGGCTGGTAGAAAGATTTAACCAGACGCTCAAACAGATGCTCCGCAAAGTAGTCAGTGCGGACGGTAGGGACTGGGATCAGCTTCTTCCACTTGTGCTTTTTGCTTACCGGGAGGTACCTCAGGCCTCTACGGGCTTCTCCCCTTTCGAGTTGTTGTATGGACGACAACCCCGAGGCATTTTGGATATACTAAAAGAGGGCTGGGAAGCCGAGGCCCTTCCTTCCTGTAACGTATTGGAGTATGTCGCGCAAATGCGTGACCGTCTCGCAAAAATCAGGCCCCTCCTAAAGGATCACGTGACTCGTGCGCAGGCAGCGCAGGCCCGGTGCTACAACCGCAACTCTGTCCTTCGGGAGTTCCGCCCAGGAGACCGAGTTATGGTGCTCGTTCCTACCTCCCACTCCAAGTTGCTCGCTCACTGGCAAGGGCCATACGAGATTAAGGAGAGGAAGGGACTGGTCGACTATTTGGTGAAACAGCCCAATCGTCGACCAACTGAGCGGATCTATCATGTAAACTTACTGAAACCCTGGAAAGATCGGGAGGAGCTTCCTGTCTCCCACAGGTCCCTCTCCCTCTTCGCTGGCACGACTGCCCTTAACCTCGGTGATGAGCTAAGTCCCAAACAGCGGCAAGAGTTAACGCATGTGATCCAAGCCATTCCCGAAGTAGTGAGCGAGTCGCCTGGCCGGACCTCGCTGATTGCCCATGATATCATTACAAACCCCGGAGTTGTCGTCCGGGAGAGACCTTATAGACTCCCGGAGGCAAAACGTGCTGAAGTGGAATTAGAGGTACAACGAATGTTGGATATGGGCATAATTGAAGAAAGCCATAGCCTCTGGTCCAGCCCGAACGTTCTCGTTTCCAAGCCAGACGGCTCCTGGAGATTTTGTAACGACTTTAGACGTCTGAACCAGGTGTCTAAATTTGATGCCTACCCGATGCCC
Source organism: Polypterus bichir lapradei (assembly GCA_026402145.1). Lineage (NCBI taxonomy): Eukaryota > Metazoa > Chordata > Cladistia > Polypteriformes > Polypteridae > Polypterus > Polypterus bichir. The sequence continues at coordinate 17,106,176 of JANRMT010062798.1, forward strand.
CGCATCGATGACCTCATTGAGCGTCTGGGTACGGCTCAATACTTGACTACTCTGGACATGACAAAAGGGTATTGGCAAATTCCCTTAACAGAATCCGCAAAAGAAAAAACGGCCTTTAGCACCCCTAGTGGACACTGGCAATACAAGGTCCTTCCATTTGGGCTGCACGGGGCTCCCGCAACCTTCCAGCGTCTGGTGGATAGAGTGCTAAAACCCCACCAGTCCTATAGTGCCGCCTACCTGGATGACGTCGTCATCTATTCCGGCACCTGGAAGGAACATCTATTGCAGGTCTCAGCTGTTCTCACGACACTAGCTAAAGCCGGCCTCCGCATAAACCCCCGAAAGTGTTTCTTTGGCTTGAAGGAGGCCAAGTATTTAGGCTACCTGGTGGGTCGGGGACAGGTGAGACCACAGTGTTCTAAAGTTAAAGACATCTTGGAATGGCCCCGTCCGAATACCAAGAGGCAGGTGCAAGCTTTCTTGGGGTTAGCGGGGTACTACTGCCGGTTCGTGCCCCGTTTCTCCGAGAGGGCCGCACCATTGACCAGTTTAACAAAAAAGGGTGCTCCCTTATATGTGGTGTGGAATGACAAGGCCGAATACGCATTCAGTGACCTAAAAAAGGCCCTTACAACGGCACCTATACTGAGGACGCCCAATTTTGGGCTCCCGTTTATCCTCCAGACCGACGCTTCGGACACAGGCCTGGGAGCCGTGTTGAGCCAAAGAGTCGATGGTGTCGAGCACCCCGTGATGTATCTAAGCCGGAAACTGTTGGACCGGGAGACCCGGTATGCGGCAGTGGAGAGGGAGGCCTTGGCCATTAAGTGGGCGGTGACCCATCTTTGTTATTACCTGTTGGGTCGCGAGTTCACTCTGGTGACGGATCACGCTGCACTTCAGTGGATGTCCCTACATAAAGAGTCGAATCTGTGGGTCACCAGGTGGTTTCTGGAGTTACAACTTTATAAGTTCACCGTCACTTATCGCCGGGGCACCCTTCAGGCCAATGCCGATGCCCTCTCTCGTATCCACGACCTCTCGGTTAGGCCTGCCCGACCTAACGGTTCCGGGCTAAGGGGGGGGGTATTGTCACGCACGCGCGAGTAAGAGACCGCGGACGGATCTGAACACACCTGAAAAGGTATTCGCCGGCAGGGAATGGCGGGGTACTAATTCTCTCCCTCTTGTTTCTTACAGGAAAAAAGACGCTCCGCCGCCATAAGCCGACTTTGACCGCAGTACGGTACTTCCGCCCTTCCTCCGCCATCTTGCCCTGACGTCATCACTCCCATCCTCCCTCACGGCTCCTTCCCAGCATTCCTCCACTTCCGGCTCCTCCCTAATAAAATGGCCGCTGACGCCATATTTGGCGTCGCGTGTATGAACTGTGATTTTGTTTGTATATTTGACCATTTTTTTTCTTTATTGTGGAGCATCGACAATATATGGGGCCGGAAAACCCCAAACCTTTATGTTGCCTATTGCTGAATCTTTTACAATATATATATATATGTAGATGTATATATACTGTATATATGTGTGTATATGTATATATATGTTTATGTGTGTGTATATATATATATACTAGCAGAATACCCGCGCTTCGCAGCGGAGAAGTAGTGTGTTAAAGAAGTTATGAAAAAGAAAAGGAAATATTTTAAAAATAACGTAACATGATTGTAATGAAATTGTTTTGTCATTGATATGAGTGTTGTTGTCATATCTCTCTCTCTCTCTCTCTCTCTCTATATATATATATATATATATATATACTAGCAAAATAACCGCGCTTCGCAGCGGCGAAGTACTGCCTTAAAATTTTTATTAAGAAGACAATTAAACCTTTTTAAAACAGGGAAAATATACCAATAATTATTTGTTAAGGATCTCTTTGTATGCCACGTTGTCAGTTCGGCCCTCCAGTTGTAATATGACCAAGCTGTAGCTGTGCTCTGAGCTTACTCTTGAGCATGCAACGTACAGTTGGCCATGTGAACAGTAATCTTGTTTCAAATCTCACAGCTTGGATTGCTGCTGTCATAATCGGTTTGAGTTTCATGGTTTGTTTCAATTACGACAGTATTTGCAGGACTTGTGTTGAAGAGACATTCGGCATCTGTCAAGCGTTGTAAGTATACAACCAGTTTGATTGATAACTTCACATCCAGCTTTTGAGAGTTTAAACATTTCTAAACATCAAAGTGTCCACTACTGAAATCGTCACCTGTGAATCTAAGATGTTTAAGAGGCATTGGCGGTTCTCCAAAGGTGTAAAATATTTCGCCATTTTGGTACACTTGAAAGCGACAACCGAACAATTCAGCGACAGCCATCAACTCACATGCAGAACCATAGGTGAAGGGCTTAAGAATTTAAATCTTATAGTGCTCCTGTGTAGTATAATTACCTCTTGTACCATCATCAGTCCACACCTTGAACCTGTCCCAGTCATTCAATACATAAGACACAATGTTCAAGAGTGAGCCTGATATGGCCGTGCAATATGTAACAAAGAGAATGGAAAAGGCAGGTGCCATCTCCGGGCATGGAAACCACTTGGTAAGTGACAGTTCTTTGATCGATGCTGATCACCTTGATAGACATGTTAATGGGGGTACGGTTGGAATGATAAAGGAAATGGGTACCTGAACAATGTAAAGTAAGTCTAAAATACCCACACAATAACTATAATCGTAATAAATGAACAATAAAACAGCGGAGAAGCCGTGGATTAAATAAAAAGGCTGTAGTTATCAGCAGGGAGACATGAATACCGTGGCGAAGCAAGGAAGGGAATGTAGAGACTGGAGCGACAGACGGCCTTATATAGGCAGGCAGCCAACAACGTGGAAGGTGTTGGGATAGGGGACCCAACGCCGCCTCACACGGTGACCGAGCTGCAGGCAATGGACGTATATATGTACGTAAGTAGGATTCAGTTAGCGTTGGGAACCCGTGTACCAAATTTCTTGAAGATGGGCCCATAAGTAACAAAGACAGTTGAAAAGTTCAATATGATGGCCGACAGTGGCATCATATCACCGAAATAAGTACCAAATTTCAGCCTTCTACCTACACGGGAAGTTGGAGAATTAGTGACGTTGGAAAGTTCAATATGGCAGCTGACAGTGCCGTCACACCACCGAAATAAGTACGTACATTGGTTTCGGTTAACGCAGGGAAGCCGCCTACCAAATTTCGTGAAGATGGGGCCATGAATAAGAAAGTTCAAGATGGCGGACGCTGTTGATTGTTATGACCGTTACGCGTAGAATTTCGAAATGAAACCTGCTTAACTTTTGTAAGTAAACTGTAAGGAATGACCCTGCCAAATTTCAGCCTTCTACCTATACGGGAAGTTGGAGATTTAGTGATGTTTGGAAAATTCAATATGGCGGCCGACAGTGGCGTCATACCACCAAAATAAGTACATACATCAGTTTTGGT